>WEIU01009577.1:1572-29854 GCA_013389925.1 Aegithalos caudatus | reverse complement strand
TAAATTGTAAAAAAACCCTCACAATAATTTAAAACATTCCATAGAACATTTATGTAACTGATTTATATTCCTTTATAATAAAACATCATAAAATACTTTAATTTTTAAAAAATAATTCGTAAGTTGTTTAAAAAAAAATTGTAAATTGTAAAAAAACCCTCACAATAATTTAAAACATTCCATAAAACATTTTCGTAAATTATTTATTTTCCTTTATAAGAAAATGTCATAAAATACTTAATAATTATTTTTTAAAAATAATAAATAACGAAGAAGAAGACGAAGCCACAAAAAAACATGGATTTGGCTCAAGGCTTAAGGAAAAAAAAAACCAAACCAAAAGAACCAAATTTGGCTTAAAAAGATTTAAAAAACCACCCAAAAAATCAAATTATTGACAAAAATTCTGCACCTTCCTGAAAAGCTGCTTTTGTCTGGGAGAATTTCAGCTTTGCTCTTCCACCCCTCTCCTGAATGCACCTGGAAAACGGGTGCTGAAATCCCATTTTTCCCAATTTTTTCCCCCTTTTTTTCCCATTTTTTTCCTTTTCCCCCCCCCTTTTTTTTTTCTTTTTTTTTCTCTTTTTTTCCCCTTTTTTTCCCCCAATTTTTTCCCCATTTTTTTCCCAATTTTTTCCTCTTTTTTCCCCTTTTTTTCCTTTTTTTTTTAAATCCTTTTTTTCCCCAATTTTTTCCCATTTTTTGAGCAGAATCGGAGCCCTGGAAATCAGAGGGAAAAGGGGGGGAAAATTCCTTTTTTTAATTCTCCTTCCTTTCTCTTTCCAACGCATTTCCCTGAGAGAAACTCTCGAATCTGGATCCCATCCAAAGAATTCTGGGATCCAGGATGCTCAGGATCCATCCCGAGGGGTTTTTATGGAATTTGGGGATGGAAAAGGGAAGGGAGACCCTTCCTGGAGTCCTGAATTCCCAGGGAATTCCCAAAATTCCTGCCCAGAGAGGAGCTGGGATGGGGCTGGATCCAATCCCAGGCTGGGAATGGAGGGAATTCCGTGGAAAAATGGGAATTTGGGCTGGAATTCCCAGAGAATCCCTGGGAGTTTCCAAGGGAAGATTGGAGCACCCTGGGACCGTGGGAGCCGTTCCTGCAATGGGATATTTGGGATTTCCAGAATGATTTTCCTTGAAAATCAAGAAGAAGTTGGCAAAATCCCAAACTTTTATTCCACGATTCCCCAATGTTCCACCTTCCCAATGCCAAAGTTGGATTTTTTTTTTTCCCCTGGATGTTTCCTTTCCCTCCAGGCCCTGCAGGTTGGGAATTTTTCCTAAGGGATTGATTTTTTTTTTTTTTTTCCACAGTTTTCCATTCACCATTCCAACCTCTCCCCGAGCTGGATCGGGGGGTGGCCCACTGAGCAATTTTCCCACTGGGAATCCATCCCTGCCTCTCATCCAGGGGGTTTGGAACCCAGGGATTTTCTGGAATTTTCCATGCTCGGAGCTCCACCTCCTTCCCCTCCCATTCCCATTTTTTTTTTTCCCCCCCAGTGCCGCGACGTGAGGACGAGAGAGGTGGGAATTCAGGAAATCCATCACAAAGTGAGGCCCTACCAGGTAAAAATTCCCTCTTTTTTTTTAAATTCCCTGGAGCTTTTCCTGAGGAAATTCATGGATCACGGCATCCAATAACCCAACCACTGCCGTGGCTTTGGGCTGTTGGCACTTCCAGGAAATATCCACCTTCCCTTCTTATTTTTTTATTTTTTTTGTTCCCTATTAAAATCCGGATTTGGGGAATGCGGTAACGCCCCCCCCCCGTGTCCGTTGGGGAATGAGGGCGGTGAATTTGGACTTTTTGGGGGGTGAATTTCCACGCTTTTTTTAGGCAAACTGGATTTATTGGAATATCCTTCGACCTGTGAATGCGTTCCTTCGGCAGGCACGCGGTGGTTTCCGTTCCCAAAATCCCAAAATAATCCAGAAAAAAGATGGTTGGGCTGGTGGGAGAGAAAGGAAAACGTGCACTGCTGGCTTGAAGTGCCTGATTTAGGAGATTCCAGAATCCTGGAATGCTTTGGGCTGGAAGGTTTCATCCTGGGAATATCCATATCCTGGGAATATCCATCTCCCGGGAATATCCATCTCCCAGGAATTTCCTCTTCCTCTTCCTTTGGTGACATTCTGGAAGGACCAAAATGATTCTGGGGATTTTGTCCTCTTACTTCCAATGAATTTAATTCCAGCCGAAATTTGCTTGGGAAAAGCTGGATCAGGGAGCCACTTCCAAACCCCTCTCCCGATCCCAATTCCCAAACTGAGCCACAAATTCCAGGGTTGGGGAAAGTGTCAGCAACCAGAAATTCCCAAAGTTCCTCCTATCCCTGCTTTGGAATTCTGCTGATTCCTCTGGCTTCGAGGAGTTTGGTGCCAGAGTTTGGAGAATATTCCCAGAGTTTCAGCACCTGGAAGATTTTTTTTTCCAGTCGGAGATTCCAGGGAATTTTTATTCTCCTTTTCTCCTCCATGATGAGTGAAACGCTCCCCGTTTGTATGGAAATGGACAAAAATCCTAAAAAAAAAAAACAAAAAATCCCATTTTTCCCGGATTCCTGCAGGAACCAAGGCCGCCCAGACTCCCGGGAATCTCTTCCCGAGTTTCTGCCGGAGGCTGATCTGATTTAAATTGCAAATTTGGGGAGGATGGAGCAGCAAAATCACTCATCCCGGGCTTTCCCAAGCGGAAAATTCCCTTTGTTGGGCTCTCGCGGGTGAGCGACGGGGCAGGAGCAGAAATCCCAGGAAAACCGTTTTCCATGGATGTCTGTTGGGGCTTTGCAAACAGACAACAACCGGAGAGAGGGGACCCTGCCTAATTAACCACCCCCCCCTAATTAACGCCGTTAATTTCTGTCCGGAGCAGGGATTTTGGACAAAAATCCCATTTTCCGGAGCCGATCCCGGGGCGGTTTTCCCGTCGCCGGGTGTTTCCGGAGCTGCCTTTTCCATCGGGAGCAAAGGGAGGTGTCGGGAAGGCTCCAAAATGAAATTATTCCTGGGAGGAGACGTCGGAATGGCAGAATCCCAGAGGGGTCCGGTCCAGATTCCTGGAAAATGGATTCTGTTGGGATAAGGAGGAATAAAGCACGGCTTGGGGTTAAAGGTTTCATCCTCAGAGGGGTTTTCCAGATGGTTTCCACACTTTTAATGGGATTTCACTGGGAAAAGGGGAACTGCTCTGGCCAGGGAGGGTTTAGGGATAGGGAATTGTCCAAGGAAGTGTCCGAGTTCAGCCTGGATGGGGTTTGGAGCAATCTGGGATACTGGGAGCTCGCAGGGTGGGAATGGGACAGGATTGAAGGTCCGTGGAGGATATCCCAAACCATTCCAGGATTCTGGGATCCAGGATGCTCAGGATCCATCCCGAGGGGTTTTTATGGAATTCAGGGATGGAAAAGGGAAGGGAGACCCTTCCTGCAGTCCCAAATTCCCAGGGAAGTCCCTGGATTCCAAAACTCCTTCCTGGAGAGGAGCTGGGATGGGGATGGATCCAATCCCAGGCTTGGAATGGTGGGAATTCCCTGGGAAAGGAGAGCTTGGGATGGGATCTGGGGAAGGAATTCCCGGGTGGGCTGGAATTCCCAGAGAATCCCTGGAAGTGTCCAAGGAGAATTTGGACTCGTGGGATTAGAATGGGATGGGATTGAAGGTCCATGGATCCCATCCCAAACCATTCCAGGATTCTGGGATCCAGGACACTCACTATCCATCCTGAGGGGTTTTTTTAATGGAATTCAGGGATGGAAAAGGGAAGGGAGACCCTTCCTGCAGTCCCAAATTCCCAGGGAAGTCCCTGGATTCCAAAACTCCTTCCTGGAGAGGAGCTGGGATGGGGATGGATCCAATCCCAGGCTTGGAATGGTGGGAATTCCCTGGGAAAGGGGAGCTTGGGGTGGGATTTGGGAAGGAATTTCCAGCTGGGAGGATCTGGAATTCCCAGAGAATCCCTGGATCCCAAGGAAAGGTTGGAGCACCTTGGGATGGCAGAAGGAGTCCCAGGAATGGGATGGGATCCAAGGTCCCTTCCCAGCCAAACCATTCCATGATTCTGTGCCAGAGGGCACCACGGGGGATCCCAGCAGTGGGATTCCCATCTGGAATTAAATTGGCTTTAGGGAATCTCTTCCTCTTTGCTCTGAAGAGTATTAAAAATTCCATGGAATCGGCTTCGGTCTCTCCGCACGTTTTCCTTCTTTCCCTCCTTTTCCTCCTCATCCATCCCTTCCTGGATCAGGTGGAGTTGATCCAGAGGGATTACGTGGCCAACTCCAAATTCCCACCTGGAGTTAAAGTGACTTTAGGGAAGCCCTCCCCATTTGCTCTGATTTATGGATCCATGGAATCAGCTTCAGTCTCAGATTTCCCTTTTGTTCCCCTCCTTTTCCTCCTTTTCCATCCCTTTCTGGGATCAGGTGGAGTTGATCCAGAGGGATTACATGACCAACTCCAACTTCCCACCTGGAATTAAACTGGCTTTAGGAAAGCCCTTCCCATTTGCCCTGAGCCACTTCTATGGATCCATGGAATTGGCTTCAGTCTCAGATTTTCCCTTTTATTCCCCTCCTTTTCCTCCTTTTCCGTCCCGCTCCGGGATCAGGTGGAGCTGATCCATCAGGATAATGTGGCCAATTCCAAATTCCCATTAAACTGGCTTTAGGAAAGCCCTTCCCATTTGCTCTGATTTATGGATCCATGGAATCGGCTTCAGTCTCAGATTTCCCTTTTATTCCCCTCCTTTTCCATCCCTTCCTGGATCAGGTGGAGCTGATCCGTCGGGATTACATGGCCAATTCCAAATTCCCACCTGGAATTAAACTGGCTTTAGGAAAGCCCTTCCCGTTTGCCTTGATTTATGACTTCCCAGCCTTGGCTTCAGTCTCAGAATTTCCTTTTTATTCCCCTCCTTTTCCTCCATTTCCATCCCTTTCCGGGATCAGGTGGAGCTGATCCGTCGGGATTACGTGGCCAACGGGGGCTGGGAGACGTTCCTGTCCTACGAGGATCCGGAGCAGGACATCCTGGTGGGGCTCCTGCGCCTGCGGAAGAGCTCCCCGGAATCTTTCCGCCCGGAGCTCAAGGGCGGCGTCTCCGTGGTGCGGGAATTGCACGTCTACGGGAGCGTGGTGCCCGTCAGCAGCCGGGATCCCTCCAAATTCCAGCACCAGGTATTCCCAGAATTCCCACGTTTTCCGTCGCTCCTCACCTCCTCGTTCCTACTCTTTCCCAAAAAAACCAAAAAAATCAGGATTTTTCCTTAATTTCTCTCAGCTGCACTCCCAGCATTCCTGCATTTCCCGNTCCCAAAAAACCCCCAAAAAAATCGGGATTTTCCTTAATTTCTCTCAGCTGCACTCCCAGCATTCCCGCATTTCCCGCCACTCCTCGTTCCTTCTCTCTCCCAAAAAAAAACCCCAAAAAATCGGGATTTTCCTTAATTTCTCTCAGCTGCTCTGTGATGGAACCAGGATGGGATTTGAGCTTTTTGCTGGAATTCTGTCGCTTCCGAGGTTTTGTTGTTTTTTTTTTCCCGATGGGATCGCGTCCCAGCCGTTGCAGGAGCTCTGAGATTTTAAAAAAAATTCCATGAGATTTTTCAAAAATTCCGGATGCTCCCGGAGCTGCTTCATTCCCAGCCCTCCTGGAAGCTGCAGGAATTCCCTCTGGGAAGGGGAGGTTGGATTTGGCGCTGCCCGGGTTTCTTTCAAAGGGACTTTGGTGGGATGGGTTCTTCCCGCTGGATCGGAATTCCCAGGAATCCGTGGCTGCCCCTGGATCCCTGGGAGTGTCCCAGGAAAGGTTGGAGCACCCTGGGATCGTGGGATGTGCCGGGTTTGGAATGGGATTGAAGGTCCCTCCCCACCCAAACCAGTCTGGAATTGCAATACCCAAATTCCTTTCCTTGGACACTCCCAGGGATCCAGGGATTCCCTGGGAATTCCAGCCTCTCCCAGCTGGAAATTCTTTCCCAACATCTCACCCCAAGCTCCCCTTTCCTGGGGAATTCCTCCATTCCCAGCTCTCCCAGTTTGGGATTATATCCAGCCCCATCCCAACTCCTCTCTGGGAAGGAATTTTGGGATCCAGGGGCTTCCCTGGGAATTTGGGACTGCAGGAAGGGTCTCCCTTCCCTTTTCCATAAAAACCTCTCAGGATGGATCGTGAGTGTCCTGGATCCCAGAATCCTGGAATGGTTTGGGATGGGATCCATGGACCTTCAATCCCATCCCATTCCAACCCCACGATCCCAGGGTGCTCCAGCCTTTCCTGGGACACTCCCAGGGATCAGCCAAAGCTTCTCTGGGAATTCCAGCCCAGCCAGGAATTCCTTCCCCATATCCCATCTCTCCCTGCCCTCTGGCACTGGGAATTTCCCATTTAAAATTCCAGGATCATTTCCCATCAGGATTTAACCCCATCCCATTCCTGCCGTGGAGAACCAGTCAGACGCTGGGAGTTCCGGTGAAAAAAATTCCCTGAGGAATTTATTGTCGCTCCCAACCCCGCAATATTCCCGAGGGCAGGATCATTCCTGCCACCCCAAATTCCAAGAATCCAGATCTTTTGGAAGCCATCCTTACATCCTGACCTTGCTCGTGGCTTCTGTTCTGACAGAACTTCCCTTTTTTTTTTTTTCTATTATTATTCCCCCCCTCTGCTGCTGTTCCTGCCATTCCAGGGATTTGGAATGCTGCTGATGGAGGAGGCGGAGAGGATCGCCAGGGAGGAGCACGGGGCACGGAAAATTGCCGTAATTTCAGGTGATTTTTTGCTTTATTCCTTGGAAGTTTGTGAGGTTTTTTTTAGGATATTTTTATCTTAATCTGAAAATAACCCCGGCACAGCGGGGGAGGATGCATCCGGAATTATCCCGGAGAAAGGAGCTGGGAGAAAAAGCTGGAGCCTTTTCCCATTTTTCCCGACCCTGGGGACAGGGAAGGGGCAGCTTTGGGTTGGGATTGATGGGATTTTGGGAGCTGTGGCAGCTCAAGGGAGCTTTTCCAGGTGGGTGGAAGCGTGGAATATCCGGGATCCAGCTGCTGGAGCCTTGGGAATGTGGCTGTTCCACCCTCTGGAATGTAATAATTTAATATAAATTCTATTATTGGGGAATGATGGGCACAGGAATTCTCGTTGCCGTAGGAATTTCAGGGGATTTAACAGCAGAGCTCTGATCCAGAGGGGTTTTTTGGGGAAAAAAATTCCTCATTTTCTACTGCCCACCAAAAAACTCCCAAAATTCCACAGCTTGGATCCGAGCCCCGTGTGTTTCCAGCTCTGAAATCCCGGGATTTTCATGGATCATTGATGAGGGTCACACTGAGAGTGGGGACAACGTGCAGGAGGAGCCGGATGCTCCAAGGGAATTTTCTGGATTTTCTGGATTCTGTTTGCTTGCTGTTCCCAGAGCAGCTGTGGCTGCTCCAGCCCTGGAAATGTCCGAGGAAAATTCGGAACAGTCTGGGACTGTGGGAGGTGTCGGGGTTGCAATGGGATGGGATTTAAGGTCCCTTCCCACCAAAACCATTCTGGAATTCCATGATTCCCTCTCCCAATTGTTTCCCTATTCCTGCCTGGTATCAGTCTGTACTGGGAATTCCTCCTGGATTCCAGAATTCCATGATTCCCTCTCCCAATGGTTTCCCTGTTCCTGCTGTTTGGTGTCAGTCTGTACTGGGAATTCCTCCTGGATTCCAGAATTCCATGATTCCCTCTCCCAATGGTTTCCCTGTTCCTGCTGTTTGGTGTCAGTCTGTACTGGGAATTCCTCCTGGATTCCAGAATTCCATGATTCCCTCTCCCAATGGTTTCCCTGTTCCTGCTGTTTGGTGTCAGTCTGTACTGGGAATTCCTCCTGGATTCCAGAATTCCATGATTCCCTCTCCCAATGGTTTCCCTGTTCCTGCTGTTTGGTGTCAGTCTGTACTGGGAATTCCTCCTGGATTCCAGAATTCCATGATTCCCTCTCCCAATGGTTTCCCTGTTCCTGCTGTTTGGTGTCAGTCTGTACTGGGAATTCCTCCTGGATTCCAGAATTCCATGATTCCCTCTCCCAATGGTTTCCCTGTTCCTGCTGTTTGGTGTCAGTCTGTACTGGGAATTCCTCCTGGATTCCAGAATTCCATGATTCCCTCTCCCAATGGTTTTCCTGTTCCTGCTGTTTGGTGTCAGTCTGTACTGGGAATTCCTCCTGGATTCCAGAATTCCATGATTCCCTCTCCCAATGGTTTTCCTGTTCCTGCTGTTTGGTGTCAGTCTGTACTGGGAATTCCTCCTGGATTCCAGAATTCCATGATTCCCTCTCCCAATGGTTTTCCTGTTCCTGCTGTTTGGTGTCAGTCTGTACTGGGAATTCCTCCTGGATTCCAGAATTCCATGATTCCCTCTCCCAATGGTTTTCCTGTTCCTGCTGTTTGGTGTCAGTCTGTACTGGGAATTCCTCCTGGATTCCAGAATTCCATGATTCCCTCTCCCAATGGTTTTCCTGTTCCTGCTGATTGGTGTCAGTCTGAACTGGGAATTCCACCCAGATTCCATCTGTATCCCTGGAGTGCCAAGCTCGATATCCTGCAATTTCTCCAAGATCCACAGGTTTTTCCAGCTGTTTCCTTGGAGATGCTGAATTCCAGTCCTTCCAGAGGTTTTATCCGGAATAAAAACGCAGCCAGGAGATTTTTCTCCATTCACAGGGCGGAATTTTGGGGTCTGAAATGGAATTTTTAATTCGGGAGCCCTCAAAAAGTTACATTTCCAACAGAAAATTATTTTCCCAAAAGGAAAAACATGGAATTCTGGGACAGGATGGCATGGAGGGGTTTGAGTGACGTTTCAGGCTCATCCCTTTGTTAAAGTCATCATTCCAAGGGGTTGGAAAAGAGGATCTTGGAAGGTCCTTTCCAATTCCCAGTCCTGCAGCTGGTTGGGTCCTGCTCACCTCTAGGGAATGAATTTGGGAAGCTGGAAAAGCACAGAGAAATCCAGGATTTTCCAGCTGATCATTCAGCACGGCCTGGGATTGACGCCGGTTTGGAAACCTCGATCCAGAGGGGGCGGAATTCGGATGGAAAACAGGAAGGAAAGGGAAATCCTGACATTTCCTGGCCTCTCCAGCTGTTCCCATTGGAATCTCCTCCCTCTCTCAGCTGGTTTTCCTTTCCACTCTGGAGGATTGCAGGCACAATCTTTTCCATCCTCTTGGCGCCGAGATTCCGGAATTTTTATCTTCCTGCTGTGAAATCCCTGGATCCAAACGTGGAAATGGGAATGTGGTAATTCCTGGTTGCCTCCTGGTGAGCGGAGTGGTCAGGCTGGGGTGGCTGTGGCCACAGGAGGTGCCACAATCCCGAAAATCCAGGGCATGGATCCTTCTTCCAAGCCCACAAATCCTTGGTTGAGTCCCTGGCTACTGCCGGGAATGTGAAGCCACAGGAGGTGCCACCACATCCCAAAAATCCAGGACATGGAGGGTTTTCCCAAGCTCCGAAATCCTTGGCTACTCCTGGGAATGTGAAACCACAGGAGACGTCGCAATCCTGAAAAAAATGGGAATGGAGGGCTTTTCCAGGCCTTTTTTGGCATTCCTGCAGGAATCTGTGATCCTGAGGAGAAACTTAACCAATTCCTTGTTTTTTCTGGGATCTGGAATGGCTCATTCCAGTGGCTGACTTCTTTCCCAGACACTCTGGTTCCTGTGCCAGAGGAAACTGGGATCCTCCTCCCGCCCCTCTTCCCATCGGGGGAGAAATGGGAAGCTCGGAATTCCAGCTGCATCCCACAGTGTTAAATCCACCTGAAATGAGGAATTTCCATGGAGAGAAGCTGGAAGCTCCTGATAAATCCCAGGAAGAGCTTCAGGGCAGCCCAAAATTTCCTCCTCATTTCCTCCATCAACAGCCCTGGAAGGAAGAAATCACTGGAGAAATGGGGATGCAGATTCCTGGATGAGGAGATTCCAAGGATTGACGGGCTCTGGGAAGGCTCCCTGGAGTTTTCCTGCCATCCCAGAGTTGTGATTTTTAGGAATGCCAATCCCAAGGCCGTTGATAGGAGAAGTGGAAATAATGAATTGACTCCCGGATGTTTGTCTGCTCCGGATTGGTGACCTTTGGAAAAGGAATTAATCAGTGGGATTTGGAAAAAGCCAGGGAAAAAGCTGGAGCAGGGAATTCCTGCTGTGTGGGAGCCTCTGGTTCAGGATGGGCTGGAATTTTGGAGGTTTGACGATGTGACAGCTCTGCAGACGGGTTTGCTGTTGGATTAACTGGGAATTTGGGGCAGGAATGAGCGGGAATTTTCGCTGTCCTTAAGCAGGGACAAGTCTGGATTCTCCAAAGTGTCCTGGCAGGAAGTTTTTATATCAGTATTCATATTATGTGTATTTATATGAGGGAAAATCCTGCACAAAATGTAGGAATGGGAGCTGAAAATGCGGGGAATCCTTGGGATTCCTTCCTTCCTTCCTTGGGATTCCTTCCTTCCTTCCTTCCTTCCTTCCTTCCTTNTACTAGGCACCACAGCTTCCTTCCTTCTTTCCCTCCTTCCCTCCTTCCCTCCCTCCCTCCCTCTGGAAGTGAAGGTGATTTCCCCTCCTGGGGGTTTGGAATTCCCAGCAGTTAAAGTGGGCTCAAATCAGAGCTGCAACCATTTTCCAGGGATTTTTCTTCCTGCAAAACTGCTGAGCTTCCCTCCTCACCCCTTCCCATGAAATTCCCACTGATTTTCCTCCCCACCTGGAGCTGGGACAGCCTCGGGAATGCAGTGGAGCAAGGACAGCCCTCTGTCCTTGGAGCTTTTCCTGCCGTATCCCTGATGGATCCCATGGCCCTCACGGTGACTTTGAGGCTTGACATCCCATAATTAGCCCCATCTGACCCCAATCCCGGGAAAAACGCTTCCAGCTGTTCCCTTAAAACAGCTCCAGGGATGGGTGTGGGAGATGTGGGAGCGGATTTGGAAACACTGGGAATGCTGGGCCCTGCCTCTCCCGAGCGACCGGATGCGCTCCCACAAATCCAAATATTCCGGATCCTTTGTGTTCCCCGGTTCTGGTGTCATCCTCGTATGTTGGGGATCCGGAGAGGTCTGGGATTCCTTGAAAATTCCATGAAAGGACAAATCTGGAATTTTGGGGTGTTTTTTTTTTTTTTGAGGAACGTTGGTTTGTCCTTCCTCTGCGCCTCCACCTGGAATATCTGGAGGTGGCCGGGACGATCCCGATGGGAATGTGAGATATCCACGTGCCAGCCCGGCTCTGAAATTCCCACTGCTCTTTGTCAGGAACGTTGGGATGGCTCCAGGCCGACTTCCCACCGGGCTCGGGATCTCCGCCCATCCCGGGAATCAGGGATTTTCCAAGGTCGCTGTCTCCAAACGGGATTCTGCTCCCAGGGCTGGAGATCCTCTGGAGCCAGGCTGGGAGAGCTGGGAATGTTCACCTGGAGAAAAGAAGGATCCAGGGAATCCTCAGAGCCCTCTCCAGGGTCTAAAGGGGCTCCAGGAGAGCTGGAGAGGGACTTGGGACAAGGGATGGAGGGACAGGACACAGGGAATGGCTTTGAAGTGGAAAAGGGGGATTTGGGAATTGGGATACTGGGAAGGATTCTTCCCTGTGAGGGTGGGGAGAGGCTGAGCTGGAATTCCCAGAGAAGCTGTGGCTCCCCCTGGATCCCTGTGAGTGTCCAAGGCCAGGCTGGACACTGGGGCTTGGAGCAGCCTGGGACAGTGGGAGGTGTCGGGGTTGGAATGGGATGATCCATAAGATCCCTTCCATCCCAAACCATCGCTGTGATTTCATTTTAACTGGGATTCAGCCAATCCAGACTGGGATTCAGAGAATTCAAACTGGGATTCAGCGAATCCAGACTGGGATTCAGGGAATCCAAACTGGGATTCAGCAAATCAAAACTGGAATTCAGGGAATCTAAACTGGGATTCAACAAGTCCAAACTGGGATTTAAAGAGTCCAAACTGGGATTCAGCTAATCCAGACTGGAATTCTGTGAATCCAAACAGGTATTCAGTGAATCCAAACTGGGATTCAGCCAATCCAACCTGGAATTCAGCAGGAGAAGCTTCCGGGGCTCCTCCAAGGGCGAGAGACAGCCTCAGACTGCCAATTCCCTCTCCAGCAGTAACTCCCAGCTCTGTAAATCCCGGGAAAGGCTCCGTGCTGACGTCTGTCAGCGTTATCCGTGGGCGCTGCCAGCGGGAGCAGCCGGCCTTGGCTCGTTCCCACGGCTTTGTGTCCTTATCTCCCGACTGAATTCCCCTCCGGTCGCGGATCAATCCCGCACCGCCCGGAGCCGCCGGCGGCACCCTCTGCTCGCCCTCTCCCCTCGGATCCGCACCTCTTGTCCCTCCAAAGCGGGATTGGATCCCGAGGAGGCCGGGAGCGGTGTCCGATCCTCATCCCGAGCTCGTTTCCATGCCCGGGATGACGACGGCGTTCCCCAGGCCCCGGATTCCATTCGGGAGCGGTCAAGGAGAAAATGAAGGTGGCCCTGGGCCAGGGATGTGTCAGAGCCCGGTGCTCCGGGGGGAAGGAGGGATGGATTCCTCAATGGGAGGCAGCTCCGGCTCCGTCCCTGGGATCATCCCAGGAGCTGGGAAAAGCCATCAAAGGCTTGGGTGCACCGCACCTGCTCCGCTCGGAACAGGAATTTGGGAGAGCTGGGATTGATTTAACTCTGTGAATTCCTGCTTTGTCAGGCAGCTCCAGCTCCTTCACTGGGATCATCCCAGGAGCTGGGAAAAGCTGGGAAAAAGCCATCCAGAGCTTGGGTGCTCCCCACCTGCTCCGCTCGGAACAGGAATCTGGGAGAGCTGGGATTGATTTAAGTCCATGAATTCCTGCTTTGTCAGGCAGCTCTGGCTTGGGATCATCCCAGAGTTGGGAACAAAGCCATCAAGGGCTTGGGTGCTCCCAGCCTGCTCCGCTCGGAACAGGAATCTGGGAGAGCTGGGATTGATTTAAGTCCATGAATTCCTGCTTTGTCAGGCAGCTCTGGCTTGGGATCATCCCAGAGTTGGGAACAAAGCCATCAAGGGCTTGGGTGCTCCCAGCCTGCTCCGCTCAGAACAGGAATTTGGGAGAGCTGGGATTGATTTAACTCTGTGAATTCCTGGTGATGTCAGGCAGCTCCAGCTCTATCACTGGGATCTTCCCAGAGTTGGGAAAAAACATCCAGAGCTTGGGTGCTCCCAGCCTGCTCCGCTCAGAACAGGAATCTGGGAGAGCTGGGATTGATTTAACTCTGTGAATTCCTGCTTTGTCAGGCAGCTCCAGTTTGGGATCATCCCAGGAGCTGGGAAAAGCTGGGGGAAAACCATCCAGAGCTGGGATTAATTTAACTCTCTGAATTCTTGCTTCATTTTCTGAATGAGGTTCCCAGGGATCTACAGGGATCCTGGAGGAGCTGCTGCTCCCTGCCCCTCTCCTCACGGGCTCAGAACGTCACCAAATCCCAAATGGTTTGGGTTGGGAGGGATTTCAAAGCCCCTTGTCCCACCCCTCTGGATGAGGTTGCACCTCCCACCATCCCAGGCTGCTCCACCTTTTCGTCGGACACTTCCAGGGATGGGAAGTCCAAGGAGGAGCCCGTCAAGAGGGACCTCCAAGCCAAAACAGAGAAATTGTGGATTTTCCCCCTCCTTGCTCCTTTCTGTGAGCGTTCTGAGCCACCTGAAGTGGATCCCTGGCACAGAATTCCCAGAGAATTCATGGCTGCCCCCTCCCTGGGGAGGTGTCCAGCTCCAGGTTGGAGCCACCTGGGGCAGTGAAGGTGTCCCTGCCCATGGATAAGGACATTCCAAGGTCCTTCCCAAGCCGAGCCGTGCTGCAATTCCCTGCTGGAGGAGATGGGCTGGCTCTCAGGATCACTGAGTTTATCATCCCAGAGCCCACAGGGAAAAAAAGACGGATCATGGATGTCTCACATGCTCGGTGACTCATCCCAAATCCATCTCCCGGGCTGGATATTCCAACCACCACCTCTGGAGAAAACTCAAGAGCTAAAACCTCCCAAAAATGGGAATTGTGGCAGATTTGGGGATGAGGAGCAGACACATTCCCTGTCCCCGTCTCTCCCGGTGCCCCACGGCCACGGCACGGCAGCAATTCGTTAAATCCTGGTGGAAGTTATGGAATTACATCCTAAATATCTCATTTTGCTTGGATTGGAGGCGGGAGATTGGCCAGCTCTGCCTTTTCCTGGCGCTGGAGCCGGGGCAGGGCCGTGTGGGCATTGAGGAAACGTTGCTTCCATCGTAACGGGATCAATGAGACGGAATCTCCCCATCTGGAATCTCTGGGATGGGTCTCACCTCCAAAAATCCCTTCTCGTTCCACTTTCCATTGTTTAATTGGGGTGGGTTTTTTTTCCCCAAAAAAAAAAATCCTGTTCAGGTGCTGTGGTTTCTTCCCTGGTTTTTATTTCTCTGGCTGAGAAGTCGGATCAGCCCCGTCGGGAAGGTTCCGCGTCTCCGTATTCCCATCAAATCCAGCCCCATCAGGAATGTTCTGCATCTCTCTGCATCCCCATCAAATCCACGCTGGATTTAACTGGAGCATGGATTTTTTGGGGGAGGCTGGAGGGCGATTCCAGGGCTATCCCAGGTGTTCTGCCCCTGGATGAGGGATCACGGATAATCCCATCTCGGATCTCCAAGGCGCTGCGCCGTTGCCGAGCCCATGGACGACACCCAGGCTTCAGAAAATTCCCATTTTTTTCTTTATTTCCATCACAGATTTGTGATTTCCAATGACCCCAGCCGTGGCATCGCGGCTGCTCGGGGCCGTGCCGTGACAGAACCTCGCTGCCAGGCGCTGTGAAAACAGTAATTTAAAATCTCCAGGAAGCATTCCAGCCAGGAAAAAACGGGGGAGGAAAGGGGAAAAAAAATTCCCAGCTTGCGTTTGACATCAAAAACCAGAGGATTTTGGGGGTGGATTCCTCCCGCAGGTCCAACAAACGGGGTTGGGCACAGCCGGGGTCTGACTCCGCCGCTGGATTTAGAAAGGATTCCTCATTTTGGGATCGTCATCCCCGTGATCCCGCGGCTCCCAGGAGCCGTGTTGTGAGAACATCGCGGCCCTGACTCGCTCCTGGTGGCTGCTGAGGCGGGAGGAGGTCGTGGAACGCTCAGCTCTCCCATCCCTGGATTCAATCCCTCCGGGAATATCGATCCCACCGGGAGTCGCTCTGCGGGGAAGAGCTTCAGACCCCGGCGCTCGTGGGTTGGGAAAAAATATCCAGGATCGCTTCCGGAGCTCTGAGCTAAAGCTGGTTCAGTGACATTAAATGGGTTTTTAATTATCTCTTCAATCAATAACATTGCATTCCTGTTTTCTCAGAGGGAATGAGGCCCTGGCTCAGGGTTCCCAGAATGTGGGGCTGCCTCATCCCTGGAAATGTTCCAGGCCAGGTTGGATGGGGCTTGGAGCAACCTGGGATAGCGGAAGGTGTCCCTGCCCATGGAATAGGGATGGAACTGGGCGAGCTTTGGGTCCCTCCTGACCCAAACCATTCCTGGGGATACTGGGGAACATTTCCAAAATCCTCTAATTTTCCAAGGATCTTTATCTCCTCAGTATCTTCAGGAACTCCCAGAAAATGCATCACCGATTCTCTGATTTAAAATAAAAACCTTTGCCCTAGGGATTGCTCCTTGGTTCCTTAAATTCAGAACTTTTCCGGGATTGCTCCAGTGTGTCCCGGCACTGTTAAAAAGTGGGATTTCCCCCCTTTTCCTCGGTGCTGATAAGGCAGTTTTTGGTTATCCCTGATCCTTTGCCTGCTCCCTGTTGTTCCCATTCCCTTGTTTTCCCTGGAGATAAATCCCAGCCTCGTGGGAAGCAGAAATGCCAAAAGAAACTCAAGTAAGATCGTGGATGGAGCTGCTGCACATTCCCAACTCTAATTCCAAAACCCGTGGATTTTCCATCAGCATCCAGAACACAACAGACAAGGGAAAAAATCCTCCCCCTTCCTGTTTTCCTGCATTTCCATGGATTGAAAGCCTGGATTTGACATTTCAACTCATAAATTGGTGCTGCCAGCTTGAAGAGTGAGGTCTCGCTCCAAAGCAAGCCCTGGAATATCCACAAGTGTCACTGGCATCCATGTCCTTGGAATGCTGTAGGTGACAGCCAGAGCATTTTTCACTTCCTTCTCCATGGCTTTTCCATAAAAAGTGAAATTCCAGCTGCGGCAGAGTCTTCCCCTCGTACAGCACCGACGTGGCCTCACTGGTGCCAAGAGAAACAGCTTGGGCCATCCCAAATTCCCGTGGCCATCCCAAATCCCTGTGGCCATCCCAAATTCCTGTGGCCATCCCACATCCCTGTGGCCATCCCAAATTCCCGTGGCCATCCCAAATTCCCGTGGCCATCCCACATCCCTGTGGCCATCCCAAATTCCTGTGGCCATCCCACATCCCTGCGGCCATCCCAAATCCCTGCAGCCATCCCAAATTCCCATGGCCATCCCACGTCCCTGTGGCCATCCCAAATTCCCATGGCCATCCCAAATTCCTGTGGCCATCCCAAATTCCTGTGGCCATCCCAAATCCCTGTGGCCATCCCAAATCCCTGTGGCCATCCCAAATCCCTGTGGCCATCCCAAATTCTTGTAGCCATCCTAAATCCCCGTGGCCATCCCAGATTCCCGTGGCCATCCCGAATCCATGCAGCCATCCCAAATTCCTGTGTCTGGCTTGAGGCTTGCTGCTCATTCTGGGTGAAATCCATAGCAATTTGGTGAATGTCACGTCGTTCTTCCATAGAATTCCAGGATGGTTTGGGTGGGAAAGGACCTGAAATCCCATCCAGTTCTGTGGGACACCTCCCACCATCCCAGGTTGCTCCAAGCCCCTTCCAACCTGGCCTGGAACATTTCCAGGGATGAGGATTCCACAGTTTCTCTGGAAAAATCGCTTCCAGTCCTGCTGGCTGATCCTTTTCCCAGCGCCCCTGAAGGACAATCTCACCGGCGATCCCACAGATTATCCAGGTGTGTCCACCTGGGATGTCCAGGCTCCCTTTTCCACAGGCAAAGCGCCGATCCAGGTGGTTACTCCCCCCCCAAAAAAAACAAAAACCTGGAAAATCACATCTGGCATGAGGCATTGGGCAAGCTCAGCTGGCTCAGGTTATCCCTGGAACATGGGGATGGGGGAGGAATCTGCGAGTCCTAGGATGTGCCCGGACTCCGCATGCCGGGAGAAGATTCCGGCGGTTGCCAGGAAGGACGCGGAGATGAATTCCCCGGTGTGTCCCGGGCGAGTCTGTGCCGCAGGAATTTTATGAACTCTTAGCAGGTCGTTAATGGTGCTGAAAACAATCTCATTTTCACTCAGCTCCGCGCCCGGTGAGCCGTGGAGAAGGGATCTTGGAGGATGCTCGGTAATTCCAGCGCGGCGGGGCTGAGTCAGAGACGGGGATTTATGGATTTATGGATTTACGGGCTGGTTCTGCCACGGTCCCGTGCCCGTCCCTCTGGGCCACCAGTGTTTATCCCTGGTGCCTGAGCCGCTTCCCTCTGTCGCCTGCTCCAGGCAGGCTTCAGGAATGTATTCGGTGAATTTTCAGGATGCAAATTCCAGGGTTTTGGGGGGTTATCAGCAGCTTTCGCCACAATTCGGGTGCTCCCAAACGGGGATTAAATTCCCCCCTTGGCAGAGGATGCGTCACTTGGAGATTGTGGGGAGGGGACAATTCCAAACAGCCTCCCCTGGCTCCTGGGTTTCCATCCAGGTGGGATCGGAGCCTCTGTCCTTCTGCTGGATCTGGATCAGGATGAATCCTGCTCTGCCCAGCTCAGCCTAGGCTCTGGCACGGTTGGATATGGAATATTTAACTTTAAATTTCTGTCCCAAAGCTGCAGGGTGAGGAATTCAGCCAGTTCTGCCTTGGAAAGCCAAGGTTTTGGTCTTGTTCTTCCAATCCTGCAGGATAGTTCTGTTGGGATATTTTTTGAGGGATTTCTTTTCCGTGGAAAACACGGGTGCATCTTGGAGCAGTGGGAAGGCTCCTGCCACCACATCTGGGGCATGTTTGGGGTAAATCAGAGCAGCGGAGATTTGGGAAGAGATCCTGTTCCATGCAGACCTTCCAGGAGTGTTGGGCATTCCCAGGTTCTTCTCCAGCTCCGGCCTCTGGAATCGCTCTCTCCATGGGGACACAGGTCCTGCCAGGACCCTGCTCCAGCCCAGGCTTCCCAGAGGGTCACGGCCTCCTTGGGGCATCTCCAGGGAAGATTTTCCCACTGAAGGACATTTTGTGGAAGCGAGCAGGGCTGGGATGGTGATGGAGACACTTGGGACCTTGGGATTCATGGAAGCAACCTGAGGTGTTGCCTTCAAACCCCTCAGGTTTTCCAAGGGATAAGGAAAACAGGGGAATTGTGAAAGGACTCTGATGGAGGTGGTTTTAGACCATCAGTTGAATTATTTGGTTGTCCTTCAGCTTGAGGTGTTGCTGAGCCTTTATCCAAGTTTTTTTGGGATTGTGGATGATCTTCCAGAGCCAAAATTAATGGTTTGATATTTTGTGGTTTCGTGATCTTTCACGTCTTTGTGATTTTCCAGAGCCAAAATTCGTGGTTTGATACTTCATGTTTCCATGATCTTCCGTGTTTTCCTGATCTTCCAGAGCCAAAATTTGTGGTTTGATATTCCGTGTTTTTGTGATCTTCCATGTTTTCATGATCTTCCAGCCAAAATGCATGGTTTAATATTCCATGTTTTGTGATCTTCCAGCCAAAATTCATGGTTTAATATTCCGTGTTTTCGTGACCTTTTCGTGGTTTTTTTCATCTCCCAGAGCCAAAATTCGTGGTTTGATATTCCGTGTTTTCGTGACCTTTCAGAGCCAAAATTCCAGTTTTGTACCCCAACTGCTCTGCTCATGAACCCGGGGGATGTTTTTTTAGGCAGGATGTTGATTCGGGCCGTGGTTTATTCCAAGTCAGAGATCCCAGGCCTTGCAGGCAGAGCTTGGGAAGAGGGGGATGGATGCGATGGATGCAGTGCACTCCGGCTTTTCCTTGCTTTCGGGTTCCAAAAGCGGAGGGGATTTGCGTCCCTCTGGGATGTTCTTGGCCCTGGCTCTGCTGTGACATCACAGGGACTTTGCCACTGCTTGGAAGGGAATTTCCTCAGGTGTTCCCCAATTTGGGGTCCTTTGTGGTTTTCCAGGGTCTTCCCAGCTGCTGGAATTGTGGCGGGGGGGACACGTGGACATTTCAGGCCTGGGTTTCAGGTGCCTTTTCCACACCTTAAATTGATCCGGTTTGGAATTGTGGGATGAATCCAAGAGTGGTTGGGGTTGGACAGGACCTTAGGGACCATCCAGGTCCAAGCCCTGCCATGGGGATGCTGGATGGGAGTTTGTTGGGATCTTAAACCCTCCAGGAATTCCTGAAATGTGTGTTCAGGAAACGGCCGAGGGTCACTTTAACCAAACCCGCCCGAGCAGCTGCAGGGGCAGGAAAGGGTTACCAGGGTCATTCCCTGCCCGTCCCAGACAATTCCTGGAGAGCCCTGGAGTTCCCAGGAAGGCTGCAGAGGGATCAGAGGAAAGAGGAGCTGCTTCTCCTCCCGGAGAGCCGAGTCCTCTCCATCCTGTGATGCCGAATCCCTCCTCCCTCCCCGACGAGTAATTACTGCACCTGTGACTAATTAGCTGAGGTGGGAGGGATGAGGAGCTGGGCTCATCCCGCCATTCCTGCGGGAAAAGCTCCTCCTGGGCAGCCTCCTCAAGAGAGGAAGGGCAGGGAAGAGGCTCTCGGAGAACGTTCGGAGCCGTTCCTGCTGGAGGAGGAAATTGGATTGCGCCCACTCGAGCACCTGGAGTGGAGCTGAGCTCGTTCCCTCTGGAGCCTCTGGAATGTGTCCGGGGGCTTGTAGGGCCCTTCAGTTCCCGGTGACGATCCCACAGCTGGGCCCTCGGGCTTTGTTGTGCCCGGGGTTCGCATTCCCCGTTTTTCCGTGCCGGTTCCTCTCCCTCTCGGAGCTTTTCCCGAGACAAAGGACGCGGGGCACGATCCGGGGCGGATGGAGCAGCTGCAGCTCCTGCCTGAACAACTCCGTAATTAACCCGGCTGCTAACGAGGGAACGCCCCCGCGCCGGCACAGCGGCCGAGCTCCTTCCAGCACCATTCCTCCTTGGAAGGGCCCATCCTGCCCAGGCCTGGCTTTTCCAGCCTTGTCCCCAAGGAATTTTAACCTCGCTGTTCTCCTCCTCGCAGGTGTCGGCACCAGGAATTACTACAGGAAGATCGGCTACGAGCTGGAAGGGCCCTACATGGTGAAAAGGCTGGAATGATTCTCCTGGAGATTCTCATCCTGGGAGAGCAGGAAGGACACAATGCTTATCCCGGGAATAATGCTTGTCCCAGGAATAATGCTTGTCCCGGGAATAAAGCCCAGGACTTGCTTCTGCTAGAGCCCATGGCCGCAAAGAGCTCCAGAGCTGGATTTGATGATCCAGGTGGTCACTCCCAGGATTTTATGAAATGGGGAAAGAGCAGCCCTGGGATCATCCTGTTCCCCCCCCAGAGAGGTTGGGAATATTCCAGGTGTCTCGTCACCTCTGTTAATCCTGCTGCATCCCTGGGATGGGCTGCAAAGGTTGCATTTGAGGGATGAAATTTTGGGATTTGGGGACCCTTTGGAGCCTTTGGCCTGGTGGGAAGAACGCCTCTTTCCTGATGCTGTCAGCTTTTGTAGGTTCTGCATTAAACCCGGGCGCGTTATTCCCGACGGGAATAAATTCTGTGCTTATTTATTTCCACCCGGGCTCGGCTGCTTCTGTCCATCCCAACCAATCCCAAATCTGATCCTTTCCCAGGAGGAGGCCGTGAGGATTTGGGGGGAATTAAGATTCCTCAAAAACCCACGTTGTCCCTCCGAGGTGACACGGAGAGGGAACTGAGGGTGGGAGGGATCTCGGAGCTCCCCACCCCAGGCAGGTCGGGATGGTGATCCCTGAGGATCTCCAAGGGTGCCACCATCATCCCATCCCAGCGGGAATTGGGATCGCTCCTGGCTGTTCCAGCTCTCCATCCCTGCTTTTGGGGAGGGTTTGGTCCCTGCTCTCCCAGCGCAGAGGGGAAGGTGGATCCTGTAGATCCTCAGATTCTCCCCATGGATCCTGTAGATCCTCAGATTCTCCTCATGGATCCTTGTGGATCCTCAGATTCTCCCCATGGATCCTGTAGATCCTCAGATTCTCCTCACAGATCCTGTAGATCCTCAGATTCTCCTCATGGATCCTTGTGGATCCTCAGATTCTCCTCCTGGATCCTTGTGGATCCTCAGATTCTCCTCCTGGATCCTGTAGATCCTCAGATCCTCCTCCCGGATCTCCTTGGAGATGGGCTGGAATTGCCTTTTCTGCCAGGAATTCTCCAATTAAAGCTTCTCAGCACCTCCCTCACCTCTTTCCATTCCAGGAACCCCAGGGCAGGTGGGTGTCCTTGGACATCCACAATTCCAGAGTTTCGGAAGCCACAATTCCCACGTTTGACCTCAAACCAGGAGCGAGCGCCCGGGGCTCCGACCTTTTCCGCCTCTTTTTCCTGGGATTTCAGTCGGAAGCGGGGCTGAAATCCGTCGGGAACGGTGACGTTTGGAGCGTTGCTGTGATAAACGACTCTGTCAGGAGCCTTGGGAAGCTTTGCCAGCGGCAAGGGCTCGGACACGTGCGGAAAAACGGGAGGAGGAATTCCACGAGGAAGGCTCTGGGTGATGCGGAGCGCGGGATCGCGGCCGGGGCCGTGCTGACGTGTGAAGAAACGAAATATCCGGGGATAATCGAGCTGTGATTATCCAAGGAAAACTGTGTCCCTGTGGGGAGGGACAATCCCACAGGGCCCCCCCTTTGTTGGGGATTTCAAACGGATTCGTGGGAGCGGGATTTTTCCCAGCCCCTGGAAAAAAGAGCCAGGCTCAGCTGCTGACACCATAAAAGCAACGGACGAGGAGGAGATGCAATTCCTGCTGGGAATGGGTGAAATTTTCCAGCAAATTCATTGTCCTGTCACGGCTGACACAATTACGGATGGCGCTGACGTCGGAGCCGTGACAGCCCCGGCTTTTTCCGGAGCCGGCCGAGCTCACGCCTTCCGTGCATCTGGGAGCTCGGCCCTCCGGGCAAAAAACGGGAAATATTGGATCCATTCCCTCTTTTATTGTGTCTGCACCCGATCCGTTCGGAGCTGACCGGCAGCTTTATCAAGGAATGAAGCAATTTTTCCTCTGGGTTTATTTTTAGCTTCCCATTTTCCGGCTCGTTCCGGGCTCGTTCCGCGCTTGTCTGCACAGGGATGTTTGGAATTGCGACGGATTCCTTTGGATACTGAGGCAGCCGAGCTGTTCCCGGTGTTTTCTGTGCTGGGATGCAGGGAGAATAGGGCTGGAAAAGCCTTTCCATGAAAAAAAAAAAATAATCAGGGAAGATTTCCAATTCCAAGCTCCCATGGGAAGAGCTTGAGGCGTTTTCCTCACATCCCGCACAGGAGCCACTCCAAGGGATTTCCCAGCTGGTTTCTTTTCCCAGCACTCTGGAATTTTGGGTGGTTATTTAAGGTTCTTGTTCTATGAGAACAGTAATTCCTGCTCTTAGGAATTCCTATCTGTAGGATATCAGCCCGAATTCCAGCCCCTCCTCCTCCCTTCTGATGGAAAAAAAATGGGATTTTTCACACCAGACCTCCCACAACTCTTCAAAACATCGGAAAAGACCAAAAAAACCCCAAATTGTCCCCAAAACACAACGGACCACGGGATGTTCCCAATCCCAAACCTGTGGAAGTGAAACCTGGGGCTGGGAAAACCCAAAATTTCCAGGCTAAATGTTGGAATTGTGAGAAATAGGGGGGGGAAAAAAAGGAAAATTTCCCAGAAATTCCAAACAGCACCGAGCAGGGTCTCAGGTGAGGTCAGGTATCCATGGAAGCGCAGGGTGATGGGAATTTCATCTTCTCCCAAGGATCCATCCCTTTCTCCCAGCTGGAATTCTGGATTTCCCCTTCTGGCTCAGACAATGAAATCCTTGGGATCACCTCCAGCCCTTATATAAATGGGATAAATGGATTTGGTCCCTTTCAATTCCTGCAGCAGCCACTTGGCTTTGGGATTTTCCCCCTCCTTTTTCCAGTCTGTGGGAAAAATGTGGGAAAATTGAGGTCCCCAGAGAAGCTGTGGCTGCCCCTGGATCCATGGGAATGTCCAAGGATGGATTTTGGATCCCTGATCCAGGCTTGGGATCCACAAGGATCAGGATGCCAGGAATTCCCAAGGTTTCCATGTGGATTTGGGAGAAGCCAGAGCTCCCAGAGGACCGGGAATTTCTGCACATGGAGACAATTCCAGAGGGGAAAGGGTTTAGGGATCAGGGATTTGTGCTGGGATTCATGGGGCAGCCAAACAGTGGGAAGAGGAGGGATCAATCCAGGGGATCCAAGGAAAAAAGGAAGGGGAAGAGCCCCAAATGCTGGCAGGGATGGAATTCCAGAGGTGGAAAATGGCAGGAATCTTCCACAGGGGCTCCAGGAGAGGTGGAATTTGGGAAAACAGGAGGCAGGGAATGGCTTCCCACTGGAAAATGGGATCTTGGGGTGGGATCTGGGGAAGGAATTCCTGGCTGGGCTGGAATTCCCAGAGAATCCCTGGATCCCTGGCAGTGCCCAAGGGTGGATCTGGATCCCCCTGGGATCATGGGAAGTGTCCCTGGCATGGGATTGGAGCTCCATGGATCCCACCCCAAACCATCCCGGGATTCTGGGATCAAGGACACTCAGGATCCCTCCCGAGGGGTTTTTATGGAAGTTGGGGATGGAAAAGGGACTTCCTGGAGTCCCAAATTCCCAGTGAAGTCCCTGGATCCTGAAATTCCTTCCCAGAGAAGAGCTGAGTCCAGCTGGAGAAGGGAAGGATCCAGGGAATCCTTGGAGCCCCTTCCCAAGCTTTGAGGGGCTTCAGGAGAGCTGGAATTTGGGAATAGGGACAGATCAGGAGGCAGGGAATGGCTTCCCACTGGGAAAGGGGAGCTTGGGGTGGGATCTTGGGAAGGAATTCCTGGCTGGCACAGGTGGCACCAGGGCCAGCAACCTCCTCATTCCAGAATTTATTGAATTCCCAAAAAAAATCCCTCACTTCCAGTTGGGTGGTTGTGGTTGACATGGAAAAATCTCTTCTCCTGCCTGGGATGAGCTGGGATTTCTGATTCCTGGATCAGCTCAGGAATGATTTGGGGGCTTCATTTCCAAGGAAAACGGAATTGGCGGAGTGGATCCCGCCAGAATTTCCTTTTTCCCAGGATAAATCCGGATCTCCATGAGTGACGGGGTTTGTCCCATGGAAAAACACAGACAGGTCTGAGGCATCCTTAATCCCAAGGAATCCATTTCATCACCCCAGGAAGCTCCAGGGAAGGAAAAAAAAAAACCATGGAAAAATGGAAAATTTACGGGATTTTTCCCCACCAAAGCAGGGAAAGGCTTCACCTTGGAAATCCAGGGAATCTCGGAGCCACATCCCTCTTCTTCCTTCAGGAGAGGTGGATAAAAATGTGTAATTACATCCTGAGTCACCAGGGACTCGGGAAAAATGGAATTTCACCCACCTGCAGCACCATTTTCTCATCCCAAAACGTGGAATTCCGGGAGCGGCTCCCGCTGGGAAACGCCTTTGAGTCCCCGTGGCCGTCACCAAGGCCCAGCCACGACAGCAATTTTTGGGATTTGGGATTCCCAGCAGCTGGAAGTGAATCCATCTCCAAAATCCATCCTTTTCCAGCCTTCCCATCCCCCATTCCCAGATTTCCCTGTTTTTATTCCCTTTTTTTTTCCCCCCTTTGGCTGAATTGTTATTCATGAGCTGCCGTGGGCTTTTGAAAGGAGGGAAAAACACCATGGAATCATCTCCTCTCCCATTTTATCCCGTCCCCCTCAGCCTTTGGATCAATCCCGACTCTGGAGTTGTTTTCAGGGAGCTCCGGGGATTCTTTCCCTGGGAATTATTCCCTGGAAATTACAGGTTGTCATTGCATCCGTTCATTTCCCAATTCACGAGGTGTCGGAGTGAAAAAAATGGGAAAAAAAAACAACAAAAAAAAAACAAAAAAAACCCACGAAAATCCTTGGGAAAACAAAGGAAGAGGAGTCACAAATGATTCCAAGGAGATGCTCGGTGTTCCTGCGCTTCCCAGTTTTTAAAAAAATTTTTAAATAATTCCCATGTTTTGTTGATTTGTGGAGTTTCAAGGAATTAAAAATATGGAGAAGCTAAAAATATCCGGCAGCTGGGAGTGAATGAGCCCAGCACGGCACAAAAAAAAAGGAGGAAAAGGAGGGAAAAGCCATTCCTGAATCCTGGAATTCTCCTGTGTGGGGAAAGGGTGAGGAATCCTAAAATTATCCCAGAAAAATGGGGCTGGGATGTGCTCCAGGAGAGCACCGGGATGGGCTGCGGCAGGGGGGAAAAGGATGGGAAAATCTTAATTCCAAGTTGGGAAAAAGGATGGAGAAAATTCAGGATGGAAGAAAAAAGGATGGGAAAATCTTAATTAAGGGTGGGAAAAAGGATGGGAAAATCTCAATTAAGGATGGAGGAGTCTTAATTCCAGGTGGGAAAAAAGGATGGAAAAATCTTAAGGATGGGAAAAGGATGGGGAAATCCTAATTCAGGGTGGGGAAAAGGATGGAGGGACCTTAATTAGGAATGAAAAAAGGATGGAAAAATCTTAAGGATGGGAAAAGGATGGGGAAATCCTAATTCAGGGTGGGGAAAAGGATGGAGGGACCTTAATTAGGAATGAAAAAAGGATGGAAAAATCTTAATTAAGGATGGGAAATCTTAACTGAAGGTTGTGATCCCCAGAATTCCAGGATGAGTTCTGCTCCCACAGCAGCGCTTGGCAGGGACAATTCCTGTCTGGAATTACAGGGATGGAGGCGCTTGGGCAGGTGGGGAATGGAGGAAGAGGAAAGGAAAATGGGAAAGGAGGAAAAAATGAGAAAAAAGGGGGGAAAAGGGGAAAAAGAAGAGGAAAGGGGAAAGAAATGGAAAAGGAAAATGGGAAATGGAAAAAGAAAATGGGAAATGGAAAATGGGAATGGAAAAGGAAAATTAAACACCAAAAAAATGCAGTTAAACACCAAAAAACTCCAGTTAAAAATAAAAAAAAATAAACAGAAAAAAAAATCCAATAAAACACTGGAAAAACTCCAATTAAACACCAAAAATACTCCAATAAACACAAAAAACTGCAATTAAACACAAAAAATGAGCACAAAAACCTCCAGTTAAACCCTGAAAAAATTCCAGTTAAACACCAAAAAATTCCGATTAAACACTGAAAAAAATTGCAGATAAACACCAAAATAAACACAAAAAATCCAATTAAACTCCAAAAAAAACCTCCAATAAACACCAAAAAATTTAAATTAACACATCAAAAGTAAACACCAAAAAACTGCAATTAAAACATCAAAAATAAACAAAAAAAAACTCCAATAAACTGAAAAAATCCAATTAAACACCAAAAATACCCCAATAAACAGAAAAACTGCAATTAAACACACAAAAAAATCCAGTAAAACACCAAAAAAATCCAATTAAAACATCAAGAGTAAACACAAAAAACTGCAGTTAAACACTGAAAAAATTCCAATTAAACATCAAAAAAAATTGCAGTTAAGCACCGAAAATGAACCAAAAATCTGCAATTAAACACCCCAAAAAAACCCCGCAATTAAACACCAAAAAACTGCAATTAAACACCAAAAAATCCAATTAAACACCAAAAAATCCAATTAAACACAAAAAAAAATCCAATTAAACACCAAAAAAATCCAATTAAACACAAAAAAATGCAATTAAAACACCAAAAATAAACACAAAAAAACCCTCCAATTAAAAAAAAAAACTGAAAAAACCAGGGATTCTCTGGGAATTCCAGCCCAGCCGGGAATTCCTTCCCAAGCTCCCATTTCCCATGGAATTCCCTCCATTCCCAGCCTGGGATTGGATCCAGCCCCATCCCAGCTCCTCTCCAGGAAGGAATTTTGGGAATTCCCTGGGAATTCAGGACTCCAGGAAGGGTCTCCCTTCCCTTTTCCATCCCCAAATTCCATAAAAATCCCTCGGGATGGATCCTGAGCGTCCTCGATCCCAGAATCCTGGAATGGTTTGGGATGGGATCCATGGACCTTCAATCCCAGCCCCAATTTTTTTCCCAAAGGGAGAAATAACGGGATAATTTGGGAAGCGGGAGCTGCAGCAAAGTTGGGACTGGCACTGCCTCGTTTAATTAATTGCCTCAATTAGCAGCTCGCTAATGAGAGCCGGAGGGACGTGGAAAAGGAGGAGGGAACAGTCAGGATCATTCCCATTTTTCTCACCGGGAGCTGGGACAGAAATCTGGGAGCAGAAGGAATTTTTAAAGCCCGGAATTTTTTACAACCCGGAATTCCAGCGGAGCCGCTGGGTTCGAAAAAGGTTTTGGGATCCAAGTCATGGATTGGGGGAGAGAGGGGATCCCAGAGGGCACCAGGAGGGAATTCCCAGGATTTCCAGGGAATTCTGGCTCTTTATGAGATGAAACTCCTCTGGAATAAACACAGGGAATTTCTGGAGGTGGAGGAAGCAACCAAAGAATCCTGGAGAGGAGGAAATGCTGGGAAAAATCGGGATTTTCTCCCTGGAATAATTCGGAATTGGCAACAGCCATGAAGGAGAAGAAATTTTGAAATCTAAATAATTCTGGGATCGAATGGACAAAAAGACTGGAAAACTCTGGGAAGTTCCTGCTCTGTTTTCCCTGAATTTTGGGCTTCCAAACTTCCATCCGTCAAAAACTCAAAAAACGAAAAAAATTGGGATCACTTTTTGAAAAAAATCCCATTGAAGGACTCAGATTTCCAATCCAGCCTTTTCCAAGACATCCCTGAAGAGCTTTCCATGCTGGAGAACCCTGGAGAGGTGGAAAAGCTGGGAAAAAAATCGGGATTTTCTCCCAGAAAAAAAAAAAAAATTCAGAATTGGCAACAGCCGTGAAGGAGAAGGAATTTTGGAAGTGAAGGACAAACCTAAATAATTCCATAAATTCTGGGATCTGATGGACAAAAAGACTGGAAAACCCTGGGAAATCCCTGCTGTGATTTCCCTGAATTTTGGGCTTCCAAACTTCCGTCCAGGCAGGATCTAAAACCTGTCAAAAACTCCAGAAAAAGGGAAAAAAAAGGGATTTTTTTTTTTTTTT
>WEIU01009575.1:27059-45653 GCA_013389925.1 Aegithalos caudatus | reverse complement strand
CCCTACCCACCGGGAAGGCGGCCCCGGTGGTCCGGCCCCGCCGCGGGGCCGCTGGCAGCAGCAGGATGGAGAGCGCCGGGGCCCGCTGCGTCTCTGGAGGAAGCCGTGATCGCGACGTTGTCTGCGAAAAACACTTGTTTAAAGGCAAACTGCCAGAGCCCCT
Organism: Aegithalos caudatus; assembly: GCA_013389925.1. Taxonomy (NCBI): domain Eukaryota; kingdom Metazoa; phylum Chordata; class Aves; order Passeriformes; family Aegithalidae; genus Aegithalos; species Aegithalos caudatus. Next base: position 45,490 of record WEIU01009575.1, on the reverse strand, counting down.
CTTTCAGCTGGAGTGCAGTCACCACCACTGTGCCTTCCCTGTGAATCGCAATGAGTTGTGCGTCTGGAACACAGCCGCTGACCAGGTAAAGCTAGAATAGAGCCCTTCGTAGGCTGCTGCTTTAAACTAATTTATAAATAAAATATTGAGGGTAATGTAGAAGTGTCAGCATAGGATGGGAAAAGTGAGAAGTTACAGGTAGAGACAAAAGGTAGTTTAATGAGTGAAGGGAAGAGAAAGAAAAAAAATCTATACCAAGGCAGTCACCACCCCCTACAACCAGACTAATCCCATTACAGGCTTTGAGCAACAGCCACCTTAAAGTCTATGTCACAGGCCCTCAACACCTTCTTGCGTGCAATACCCCACTTCTATTGCTGAGCATAACACCATATGCTAGGAAATATCCCTTTGCCAGTGCAGCAAACTGAAATATTTGTTCCAGCTGTGTCCCCTCTCAACCTCTTATGCATCTTCAGCCTATTATTGGGATGGGGGAAACTGAGAAAAAGTGGGAAAAAAGACCTCAGTGCTGTGCAAACAGTATTTGGCAACAGTCAAAACGTTGCTGTGTTTCCATCACTGGTTTTGTCATAAAATCCAAAGCACTGTGCCATGCAAGCTGCTATGAAAAAAAGTTACTCCATCCCAGCCAAACCCAGGACAACTACATTGTAGTTTAGATGATTTTGAAGCTATTAATAAAAGTTAGTTATTGTTTTGTTGGTTTCATGTACATTATCCATTTTTAGTTTTATATTATTCATAATTTTTGTTTGAAGTGATTAATTTAACTCTTCTTTATCTACATTTGTCAGCCATTATATTTGTCAGGGCATCGTTGCTCGATTTCTGCATTGTCTTTTGGAAGTATAATCAATCCACTTCTTGTCTGTTCTGCCTCTCATGAACGTGTGATAGTGTGGAATCTTGATGAATGTACACAGAAAGTGCAAGAAGGTAGAGTATTGTTTATATAATATATATGTGTCATACATATAAACAAAGAAGTGATGCAAAGGCAGCCATTCACCACCAATCACTCAGGCCAGTGTCCAGCCAGTTTCTGGGCAACACCCACCTTGGAAGGCCACCCCAACACCTCCTTTTCTCCCATTGCTCCTTCTATAACAAGATTGTTATTCTGAGAAGCACGCCTCAGCCACACAGATTCAGCAGCATATTAACTCTGTGTTTCTCTCTTGCTGCACTTGGGCGATGCCGTGTCGAAGCAGGCCGGCAGCACAGCCAGCCCTGTCATTGTCACAGCCACGGCCCCGGCCCCGCGGCGATGCTGAGCTGGGTGCGGAGCTGGCCGAGGTGCTGTGCGGGACCCGGCGCCTGCCGGCAGCCTCGGGGCCAGCGCAGAGGAGCGCTGCACAGGCAGTGACTCTCTGCCGCTGTAGAATAAAATGGAAAGAAGAAAAATTAATCCCAGCAGTACTGCGTGATTAAGCATGCAACACCAAAATACTTCCTGTCTTGGAATACTTGTGGAACCAGTGTTTTGTATCCTGCTTTGCCTCTCCTTCTGTCTCTGGAACATTGTTTTCATGTGTGTGTGTAAGACCAATGCAAGTTGTTTGTTTAGGGAGCAGAGTGTATGACCCTGTATCCTGACCACCGTCTTGGTTTGGAGTCTCAACCAATGGCATTAGATTCTAGGGAGCAGTGCTAACCTCTCTGCAAGCTTAAATTCATTGGAAAGAAGAATAATAATGAAAGGAAAAAAAAAAAAGAGCAAGGTCCCCAGAGTAATGATTCCCTGGATTCCCAGTGGCAGTCTGTCCCCTGTTGTTGTCAATATTTAAAGCTGCATGGCATTGTCCCACACTATTAAAAGTTTCCTCCTTGTTACCTATAGTTAGAGATTTGCTGATGACTTAATGTGAGGGAGTTCTGTTCTACTCTGCTCCACCTTGAATTTGCAAATCTACATAATATGAAAACTAATGTAAAGAAAAGTTAAACAATAACAGTGCTTTTTATAAAAAAAAAGGTCAATATTAATTTTTAGTCCATGTAAGAGTAACATAGAGAATCCAAGGATGCTTCAGGAACTAAGCATAAAGTGGGACTATGAATTTGGAGTAAATTAAATGGGAAGTTAGGAACGGAAAATAGCAGAGAAATAGAGTATGTGTTGTTTTGATACAAAGGCATTTAACCTCCAGATTGTCTGCTGCTTGATTTTTTACTTTTCTCTCCATCTACAGGCACTTTAGCAGATGCTATAGGGTCTTTGTCTCCACAGACTGTCCTCTGCATATTCTTGGCAGATTTTCTCATATTATTTCTTATAAACTGTGTCAAAGTAGTTAAGGAATTAATTGTGTGACCTTGACCTGTTAATCAATTGTAAAAAGACTTCACAGCATCTAATATGAAAGCCTGAAAGGATACCTGTAGTTGTGCTTGTATTCTAGAAATTTGTTCCCTATGAAATCCTAAAATTTAATGACATATCCAAACCATCCTCACATCATTAAAGGCAGCATTATAAAATAGGGATCAGCAGAAACCAGTCTGCTTGAACCATGAGATGATCAGAATTAAATAATAAAGATGGGATAGAAACATGACCTGTTCTCAGAGCTAGTCTTATCTGACCCTGTAATGGTATTTAGTGGTGTACTTTCTCTTTCAGCCTTTTCCCACAGAAAAATTAAAACCAGAGAAAGAAAATCCTCTTTACTTTTTGCCTGAGTGGCTGGAATATTCTCCCAGGAGAAGTATTTTTTAAAGCCATGTTTTGCTGGGCTTCAGTTAGGATTTCTTACCTCCAAAATGAATGTGGCACTACTGGGTTCCATGGGCACATCACCCTACTCTAAAAAGTCCTTTCCCTGGCAGTCTTCAATGGAAGCAAGAGAGCATGACTTGATGGGAATTATTAATATCATAAAGAGTGCCAGATCATGTCTAGGAAACAGGGCAGATGTAGGAATTCTGGTGGTCCATAGTTCTATGCTTTTCTTTCCAATAGCCTGGTGTATCTAAACAGTGTGTTTTTCTGTACATATTCCTGACAGCAACTGGGACAGCCTTGTGGTGAGTAACTGCTATGCACGGTTTCTAAGAATCTCACTGCACCAGATTTTCATATTTCATTGAGTCTCATTAACAATGCAATTGCTGCAGGGTTTACACCTCGAGGAATTGTCATAGGAACTCTTCTGGGAATGGTGCTTCATGTAAGATTTAGTCCAGATGATCAACAAGTGGCAGTATGTGCTGGAAATCAGGTCTACATGTTAAGTGCAAAGGTGAGATAGCATTCTTTGTACCTATGGTACTGGTATTTCTTTTACTTATTCACTTTCAAATAAAATAATGATACAGAAATGCTAGTAAAATTAAGCAAAAACATTCATTTTGTGTCATAAAATATGTAGAAACTGGTGCTTTATAATGCATCATATATCAGATAGAAGACTAGGTTTAAAGAGTTGAAATGAAACAGTATCTCAGTAAGTGAGAAGTAGAAAATATTCTTAGGTCATCTAAAAAACTATTCCTGTATCATTCAGTTTGAAGAAGCAAAAGTAGTGGCTTTGCCAGCAGGATGGAATCCAGGGCTTCAGTTTGCATAAGAAAAATCTTACTGAATTATACTTTGGAAACAAATCTGACAATGCTTAGCAAGAGTTATTAATTATTAAAACACTTAATTGTCAATTTTATGTTGAAATATATTCTGTTTTTATTTTTGACTTGATTAATCACAGAATGAAGCTATACTAGCTGAATTGGATGGACACCTGGCTCCTGTGACTGCTGCTGAGTTTTGCACGTGGGAGAAAAGTATGCTTATATCAGTGTCAGAAGACAGAACCTTTAAGGCAAGGAAATTGTAGAGATGGATTTAAAGAAGAATAATTTAGTGAATATGCGAAGTAATCTTATTTATTCCCCTTTGAATATGTTCTGAAGATTAAGTAAAAATATCTTGAACTTCATGGAGATAAGGACATTGTTCTTCAAATTGCTTCAGAAATGATAAAAAGAAATTAGTTACTCTTTTTTAAAAAAACAATGCAGGATTTGTATATTCAAAACTTTCCACATCAAAGTACTAACTTCAATGATTATTATCGTCTGGCAAATAGAAATAAAATATTTTGATCAGTTTGGCTGTAACTGAAGTGTTTCAGGTATGCTCAGCTGAAGGAAAACATTTCCCTTTGAGTTTGCTGATATTGATTTGAATTATTCCCTTTTGGGATTATTGGACTGGGTTAATGTATGCAATGATGTACCCCTCCCCTCTTTTCTTTGTTGTGTATGCCTTTTCATAAATTTAGCTAAAATCACTGAGATATCAGCCTAAGAAAAGAGGATACTTCATGTATTCATATCATGTGAGTTTCCCCCTTTTCACCAGGGATGCTTATCATTTCGACAAAACCCTTCATAGATGGAAACAGGTGCTGAAAAAAAATTCTTTCCTAAAAGCATCACTTTCAATGCTGAATATCTGTTTTCACCATATGATGGCTGCTAAAAGTTGTGTTTTCCATAAATATCTATGTAGATACCTATCTCTATATCTTTTTTTTTTTTTTTTTTTTTTAATCTAAAGGTGTGGGACTATTCTACCAGCCAGTTAATATATCAGTCAGGAATAATAACAGGTAATTTTTCTATTTTTAAATGTATTTTTTTCATAGTAGAAACCTCCTATCTCTAAATAATAATCTATGATTATTATAGAAGTTCTGAGTTGATTTAGTGAAAATAATTCTCGCAGACAAGGTAGCAGTAAACATATTACCTTTAAAGCCTACAGTAAATAGTTTTTCCTTTTAAGTCTGCTTCCCAATGGATAGTTTTAGTGTACTTTCATAAACAAGTCTGCAGACCATGCCACAGTAGCTTGGGTGACAGGCAGTCCAGAGACCTGCAAATGGAAAGCCCTCAGCAGCACAAAGCTCTGTGCAACCATGAGAACTGCAGTAAGGGCTTTCCCCCCCGTGTCCTTATAAATAAGGAAGGTTCCATTTTGAGTCATGTATTTTAATTAAATATTTGATTTGCGTCTACTCTAGAAATGCTTTTATCTTTCCTTGTTGAGCAGCATTTCCTTTGCTAAGTCTGCTAATTGATGAAGTAAACAAACAGATTATCACTGGATGTGCTGAGGGGCAGGTAGGAACTGTTCATTAAACTCAGTCTCTATGTCAAGAGTCAACTATTATTGATACTTCTGCCTATAATAAAGGTTCACCAGCTGCCCAAGTTTTTTGAATTGTTAAAAAAGATATTTTAGTAAGCATAATTCAGTGCTTTTAGTGTAAATCATAAATGGTAAGACCTTGATTACAGTACAGAAACTTTTTCCTGAAAACCAGGAAAACTTTTAAGAGCAAAATCAGTGATTATCTAAGAAGAGCACACTGAGAGGTTATAAATATATCTGTTTTAAAAGAAAAAAGGTGTAAAATAGGATTCTTCTATTTTGGCCAAAAGAAGAAATACATGACAATTGAATGGAAGAGGCTATGATTTCAGCATGTGGGAATTCTAAAAAAAAAAAAAAAAGTCAAATGTGAATATCCTTTTCACCTCTTCTTTAATGGTAAGAATATATTTACATTATTAATTTCCAGATGTTTTCCTTCAGTGTTGCTGCTCAGTAATTCTGGAGAAAATTAAAACTTTAACTGTAGCGGTGTCTAAACCAAGAAAGGTATAAATGAAATTCATGCACATGATCCAGGGAGCAATTACATGCCTGTTACCTGGGATTTTTAGTCGTGGGAAATAGTCTATAAGGAGCTTTTTTAAAAACATATAAACATGAGGTAATTAGATTTACTGTTTAAAGTGATAATTCCTGCTTTCACTAATTTTGAATATATTATCTTTGATTATCTTTAATAATCTTAGAAATACGTATAATTGGAGTTCTTGTCTGGGGTGAGATGCCATATACAAAAGTTAATTAATTACATCCATGGTTTTAATTGGATCTTTAGTTTTTATTCATGTAAGCTTTATATTTAGTGTCAAAAGGTTATTGCAATTGCTTTTTCTTTTTCTTGCAGCTTTGGATCTTCAGTTTAATCACTGGTCATAACTACCGTTGTGTAACACATGTTGACTTAAAGAAAGAGCAAGAGAAATTCTGTAATAAAGTGTGGAAATCTGGAAAAGAAATAGGTAGCACAGTGCTGTTTATGGTATAGTCTTGTTGTTATTGGCTACTGAGTGCATGCTTTTTTTACATGATAATTTATTGTAAGTGATAGAATTATGAGTCTTAGACTGTGGCATGGAATTCTTACTGAAGGTGATATGTACTTGGGTATTGGTGTATCTGGAAAGAATTATGCATGTATGTATGTAATAAATTCTTGGCCAGTGCATTTGTTCATAAAATATTGCATCATGTGCACTGTTAAGTATTTAGTTTTTGTTGAATTCATTGTCCAAGGCCTCAGTGAGAACAGAACTAGTGCCGAAAAATCAATCTCTTGTCAAAATGGAGTACTGTTTCTCAGTCACCTTGAAGTTTTAAGGATTCTCTTTATTTNTTTTTTTTTTTTTTTAAATCTATACCAATGCCTTCATGATAGTATAGTGGTATAACACAGATTACATACAAGTCTATAGACTGCCCTGGTAACCCCAGGAGGTTTCCCTTGCTTGTTCTTTTCCTGGATCAATGACTGTTTTATTCTTACCTGCCTAGTGGTCCAGCTTCCATAATCCTAAAGTCCTAACCTAAGGAGAAAGACTGCTGCATTTCTTGTTATTATTTAAAATTCTATGGATCTGATTTTCATGTTTGAAGGAGAGTGATGTAATGTCTGTGTCTAATGCTGAGTTTGATGCTAGTAGTTCTTGAGTGTGAATTACACATGCAGAATGGATTGGAGACTCCTTGGGAACAGGAAACTGAGGTGGATTTGCATCTTGCTTTTGGATTATGTTGTAACGTTAGTGTCAAGGGAGCTTTTGGGCTAACTGGAAAGATACCCAGTGTATTTAAGGATTGTTGGAATATGGCTTTCAGTGTTACTTTTTGAGATGAAAACACCTAAAATCTGCAAACCCCTTTTCAGTCCATAAGTGGGATCTTTGGATTTTGTCTCTAGGTATTTGAAAAACCCCATGTAATAGCAAGGAAACCTGGGTCTTAGGAAATATCCATATTTTGAAATAGAAGTTTCTTGAGTGTGGTCTTAGTTTTTCATGACTACTACAAATTCTCTCTTGAATCCTGTCTGTTTCCCTTATTTCATAGTATTTTGATAGCTGGTATTGTTGACTTCCTTAGGTGAAGGGCAAAATAATTCCAAGCTTTGCAAAACAGACAACACGAGACCAGAGGGATCAGTGGAAACATCATTGCCTATCCTCTTAATTGAGCATTGTGACTTTGTATATTTCCATACTGAAGAAAACACGTAAGTCCTTTAAAATACCACCTAGTATTTGACTTGAATTTATTTCTAGGAGTTCCTAATGGTTCTTGGCTTATTTTGACTGCAAGCTTTTATTTTTTGAAAAATGCAGAAGGAAAATCAAGTATTGTTTTTAGTGATCTGCAAGTTTTGGTGGCCTGCTTTTAGGAAGACAATGTACATAAGCTGATAGTTAAAACTTAACTTTTATAAGGGTTTTATTCTGAAAAATCTATAAAAATGTCATTGAGAACATCCATTGTAGAATCTACTGATACCAACTGATCAGGGAAGATGAGTTAAAAAGGAATTAATAAATCAAATTTATTTTGAATTTGCTTTCCTAAAGAAATATCTGATGCAGCCACTGTGTGACTGTGTCAGTTTGCCTTCCAAATTTTAGTAACTTTTGAACTACATAACCTGCTTCAGTCAAACTTCTGTCAGATGGACAGATATGTCAGAACATGATGCTTTTACTCATTCCCATGGAATTGGTTATCCAGGTAGAATTAATCCCTACCTTGCATTTCTTTCCTGAAGAGAAGTTTAACCATATAATAAGGCACCTGTAGATCTGTTCAGGACACTCCCCCAAGAACCATGTCAAAGAACACCTGTTTGTATTGTAATTTATGATTGTCACTTGTAGAAATTTTTTAGCTGCATCATGTTTTAGAAAACTCTTGTCCTAACCTTTGCTCTGTGGTGGATTATTCAGGTGGAACTGCTAAGTCTCTGGTTAGATATATAAACAACTTTTGATAAACAAAGAAGAAAAATATCCAGCAACCCTGGACAATTTTGGTTGTCTTTATGTTAAATTTAAGCAATTATTCATAGTTATTTTCATGATGCCTGCATATTTAGAAATACCACCACTGAGAGGATGGAAGTGGTGGTTTTTAAGATGCACATCTCAGACATTAATGCAGTGACAGCCCTCAAAGGTCAGATGATGAATTATTACAGTCTGTCTTACTGCTTGTATAATATCACTCTCAAAGTATCAAAACTTTGTCTTCATCACAGCTGTAGGTTTGATTTGAACAGCAGCACATCTTTAAAGATGACAAGTTTTCTGGCAATAAAGGATCCACCATGTCCCTAGTGAAGTTGTTCTAGGAATTGGCTCATTCAATTTTACTTCTAGTCTGAATTACTTTCTTTTCATACACAGCCTTTTAGTATGTTTTTTACTCTGATAATCCAGTGCTAGCCACTATCAAGTTCCCTCACTGCATAGCAAAGTACAGCTCATGAACAAGTTACCTCTGCTTTTCTGGATAAAATAGCTTGTGCCTTGTAGAAGGCATGTCTTGTGTAACGTTTTTAACATTTGCTTTTGAAAATTTCTGAAACGCAATCTCATTTATTTTTCAATCCCTTTTTGGGACCTGGTTGCCTCAAATAGATCCACAGTAACAGGTTATTTGAAATAATTTTCTGAATTGGGATGAAATCACTCTCCCATACCCAACTGTTACTGCTTCACATTGTACATCTAAGGTTGATTTGTTCTTTCAGCTATAACGTTGCAGTTGAAGGTTTTGTTCTGCTTATAAACAACCATGGCCATTAAAATCTTACTGTTCATTCAGTTCCATTATATTTTGGGTTCAGAGTTTTGTGTTTATAAATATTTTTTCTATATAATTTTTAAAAACAGTGTGTTGGTTTTAGCAGGATTTGTCTGAACAATTGAGCAATTCCTGATATACTGCTTTTCCTGCCTGCAATGAAAAGCAACAATGAAACATTTTTGGAACAGTGATGTCCAAGATTAGGCATCTCACCCTTTCCTAAGCTTTTTGACATGGAGGAATCTTATCACAATGGATGCTATTATTGTAAAGTGGGAATGAGTTAAACTTCCTGGATATAGCACTTTGTGGTGTTTATAATAACTTGATAATGACACTTCTGTATAAATAATTCAAAGAATTTACAAATTAAATCAGTCTCTTACTGCCATAATGAAAATAGTGCAAACCACAAATAAAACAATTCATATCATNGGTAATAAAAATAGTACTAAGCCACTATGGTGAGTTTTTTCATACCAAGCTACAGCTTCATATTATTCCATATCCTTACTTCAACTCTTGTGGTCTGATTTTACAAATAAAACTAATAAATCTACTGACTCCTATTTGGAAAATTTATTAAAATGTTGATGTGAATTTTTATTTATTATGGCATCAAAATTTTTAGGTTTTTTGAGAATGACAACTGTTATTTTGTTACAATCATCTTCTGCTTGATAATATATTTCTTCTGTGTGGGTGTTGACTGAAATTTTAACCAGTTGTTTTACTGTGTGATGCTTGCAGAAGCTGGATTTCATTACCCAGCTGCAATAGTGCTGCCACTAAGCAGAGGCTGAGACAGACATTCCAGACTTCCCTGGGGTTTTTACCCAGTTTCTGCTGGTTTTTCTCTTGTACTTTAATTTTGTAAAAAGATGCATTTCATTTCACTGCATTTTAGTTGTTCATGTAAGAATGATAAAAGTAAACTATGAGTGGATTTGCCTCTTGGTTTGAATTTTCTCTTTGTGTATAGTGTTTATACAGCATCTCCCAACTCTTACAAACCACAATAATTTTTGAAGCAAAGTATTTCCTGTGCAGTTTTAGAAGTTGCATGAAACACTTACATGAAATCAAGGATTGTGTTCTGCTCTTCGTTTTCAAAACTTCACCAGTTTTTCTTGAAACTTTGAGTTACAGTTTTGGAAAAATAAGTTTTCATTTTAATATATTTTTTCTGTGTATACTTTATTACTGTTGTACTGGGACTGGGCATTGAGTATTAAAAAACCCAATTGCTGTTTGTTGTATGCTAATAAGAAAAGTTTCTTTATCCTACTGAGACATTTTTCTCCTTGTTTTAATAGCTTTTCTTCCAAGAATTCCAGCTATTTTTGGATAGGAACCTCTACTGGCTTGTTAATAATTAATTTGGCAAACTTTGAATTAGAAGCTTTTATATCTTACAGAGGTATGTCTATAAGATATATGATTACACCATAATGTGATTGCATTTGTTATATGACATAAATAGTGTAAGAATTAGGTTCTGAAATAGCAGAATGCAATAGAAACCAAAAGTTTTTAAAAAATGCTTTTTCCCTAATAGTTTTCATATGTATTCCTGGCCCTGGTGACTTTTCTCGGAAGACATGTTGGCACTAGATCTGTGTAGTGGTTAGCAATGAATTTTTATTCAATTTTTCAGTTCATAATTGTTAAATACAAGGAACCTTATTCTACTCCATTATAAATTGTGGCTAAGATAGAAGTATATACTCTGAAGACAGTGGATTAGGGTAATGTCAAATTAGTATGAGTGATTTTTTTTGTGTGTCTTAGATATAGGTTTTTTCTTCTGAAGTGCAGATATTCTTTTATAGCACTTTGTTCTTCTTGGTAAAGATTACAGTGACCTCAGCATTAGGATTGCCAGATCATGTGCATTAACAAGGAAGGCAGCTAATGGAAAGGTGAGTACACAGTAAACATTGCTTTAATAAATGTTAACAGTTTCAGTTATTTTCAATAAATATTAATTACACATTTTGCTAACAGATTAATTCACAGATTTGTTTTATTTAATGTGAATTGCACAGTAGTTTTTTTGAAGAGGGTTGATTCTTCAGTATGGAATCTGCTAGTTTCAAGCTCTCACAGTTTATATACAGTCTAAAGTGATTGAGGAAAAGGTGAATTGTTACAGTGTTCAGGGTGTACCTAGAATGTCAAGAATGACTGTTGCAGTAGGAGAAGAAATCTTTTAAGGGGAAAAAAACCACCACTGTTATACCTTGTTTCTCAAAAAACTGTTAGGATGTGCTACTTCTGAATCCTTCTAAAGGATCTGTCAAAACTATTTGGGTTGTGAGAAAATTTCTGTTGAAAACCACTAAATGTACTTTTAAGAAAATTGAAGGCATTCTTATCTGTATACTCCAGTTTTGACATTGCACTCTTCCTCCAGAAGTAAGCTCAATCTAGGCTGCATATTTAACATAAAAGTATTTTGATTTAAAAAAGGATTTTGTTTAAATACAGCTCTTAGCATGTTCTTATCATGTTGCTAAAGCCAATCTTTCTGCCATGTGTAGTTCTTACAACTCTTACTGCAGAATTGTCTCTAGTGTAGGTGGCATTGGAATCTCTGTCACTGTTATGAATGTAAGTTTGTGAAAACACATTTAAGCAACATCAGCATAGTTCTGAAGGACAGCTTTAAACCCTCTTCCACTTAATGCTCTTCATGACTAAACCCATGGATATTTTTGACTAATATTTATAAAATTAAGAAATTTATTTAGTTTTTCTTATAAATGCATTATGTTTTGAACTTAAATTATGAAGTTAATGGAGTGTTAATTTATGATAATTGCTGCAGGTTTTATGCTTGATCACCTCAATGTTTGAAGATATGATTGCTGTATTGGAAGTTAACCTTGCTGCATTGGTGAGAACTCAGCACAGTGATTTTCTCCCATGTGGAAATGAGAAAAGTCTATCAGTTATTGCCAGGTACAGAATAATTAAATGTTTTCTCTCCATGTTGCATGATGGATTTGTTTATCTGGCACTAAAGTGTGTAATATGATTTTCTGTAGTGCTACTTGTTGACGTGGTTTGATTTTTGTTTCTCTTCCTATCGTACTTTAGTTGTATAGAGAGGGAGAAATCACAGAATTGCAGAAGGGTTGAGTTTGCAAGGCACGTCTTCAGGTCATCTTGTCCAAGCACCCTGCTCAAAGCATAGCCACTTGGAGTCATTTTCCCACCACAATGTCCAAACACCTTTAGAATATGTCCATGGGGGGGGAGACACCACAACTTCTTTGGGCAGCCAGTGCTCAGTCACCTTCACAGTAAATAAGTGTTTCCTAGTGTTCAGAGAGAACCTCCCATGTTTAATTTCTTGCACATTGTCCTGGTGCTGGGTTTAGGGCACATAGCCTGGCTCTAGAGCCTGCCTTACAGCCTGTCCTGCTGCATGGGCTTGTTCCTCCTCTGCTGCAGGACTTTGCCTTTCACCTTGTTGAGCTTCACAAGATTTCTGTCAGCCCATTTATGCAGACAATAAATGTTTCCCTGGGTAAGAACACAACCGTCTGCTCTTTAAGACACTCCTCTCAGCTTTGAGTCATCGGCAAACACGGTGAGGGTACACTCTGCTCCCTTATCCAGATTATTAATGTAGATGCTGAATGGAATTATACCCATGGAATCAAATGGAATGCAGTTACTGAGTTACTCCACTAATTTCTGCTCTCCAACTAGACTTTGAGCCACTGATCATCACAGTCTGGGCCTGTTGTTCATTTGGTTTTCAATCCACCTCACTGTGTGCTCATCCAGACCACAGTTCATCAGCTTCTCTGTGAGGTTCTTACAGGAGACTGGAAACTCCTAATGAAGTCAAAGTAGACAATATCCACTGCTCTCCCCTCATCTGCCAAGACACACACATTTAATCACAGAAGTTTATCAAACGGATCAAACATGACTTCCCTGTGGTGAATCCCCACTGGTTATTATTTTCTTGTCCTTTATTTCCTTAGAAATTATTTATGAGAAAATGCTGACATCCCAGAGATGACAAAACCCCTGCAACAGATACTGAAGTGCAAATTTCAGTGCTTATAATAAAATCATCAGTTCATATTCACAAAGCTGGGATCTAACATGTAAAAGCAACGGTCTGTGAATTGAGTCAGGGCCAAGGCTTGTCTGTGTTGCTGAGTATCTGAGCTGACAACTGATCCACTATTCCTAACTTGTTTTCATTAAAATCTCATTGCTATTGCCCTTGTACAAACATATGTGCAGACAACTAAAAAGGAGTTCTGACATCTTTTTCTAATCTGACATTTTTGTTCATTGCATTGATCAATTTTTTATGCTTCATTTTATAACTTAGGTCTACTTTATTGGAAAATTCTCCATTGTGTAAAGGTTTAAAGAAGAATATGAAAGAACCTTCTAGTAAAACACTTGGTAAGTGTAAACCAATCCTGAAATTGATTAATAAATTTATATTTTAATAACAGTAACTGACTTCCAGCTGGCTTGTAATTGTAGTTGAAAATTGTGGTTATAAGTATTTTTCTTTTTTCAAAAACCATTGCCTGAGAACTTTCTGTGGATTTTAAGCGTGAGAGTGTAGCAGGTTTACAGTTTTGTAAGTCATTCTTTTTCCATAGCAGGCAGTAAATTCTTCTGTATAATTTACCAGTTCTTTCTTAACTTTGGTTATGAAATATATCAAACAGATGTTTTGGTATATTTTATTGTTATGAATAATCTTCTGCCAATACTGGCTGTTTAGAAATTTAATTTTTGTCTCAATATTCTACTGCTTAAAAAAAGAGATCTGATATCCAGTTGCTGTTGAAGCAGTTGTAGTATTTTTGGTTAGAAACAATGAAGTTAAAAAATATTTTAAAAAATGTTTTCATCCTCACCGTTTGCACTTATTGTGCAGTGTTAGAATGTCAATATCTCTAGGGGTTTATGCTATTTTCAGAATACATCTACAGACTTTTGGCAAGAATTCCAGGCTGCCTTGGACACCCAGCACTGACAACTGAGCTACCTTTGTTGACATCTCATGATGAGATAGATAAATGCTGCAATGAAATCCTTTGGCCTCTTAAGGCATGTGGTACTGTGAGCTTCTCAGGAAGGGCCTTTTTGTGCCCCATTGCTGTATAAAGAGAAAGGATCGTTAGTGGCATTTGAAGGGATATATCCCAATGCATCTGAATTTTTTTCCCTGGGAATATCAACAAAATTTCCCCCTTTACAACATTTATTTGTTTAGTTTCTGCTGGTATGAAATACTCAGTTTGGAGCTGAGGGGTGCCCTCTGTGCTTCCTAGTACAGCACTGGGCATGCAGACATTTCCCATGACCTGAGCCATGTAGGAACAAAATACCTATAGATACCCACCAGTCAGTATGTTAATGATCTTTAGATCCATTCCTTAGTCCAAATATAGGGTGTGAATACCTTCTAGGTAATGCATACAAAGTCTAAGCAGAGGCAGGAAGAAAACACATTTTCTGACTGAAATGAATGCTGAAAAAAGTGATTCAGAACAATATTCTTGCTACTTTGAAGTTTAAAGTTCCTACTCATTCATGTTATTGGAGATTGGATGTTATGCAATGTAACAGTTCATATATCTTTCCTTTTCTCAGTACTCATTATTTTAGGATGATGGGTTGTAAATGTGTTTTGTAACATAAGGAAACATCAAGTATTTCTATTGTGCAAATCTATCTACTTTAACTGTAAAAATATAATGTTAAAAACATTTCAATGTAAATTAAATCATTTTCCTACAGGAGTGAAGAACACAGTGAAAGATAAACCACTGGTTTTCCATAATAAAATTAAGTCATCAGGATATACAGCAGCACCACGGTGAGTAGAAATATTACTATTTTCCCTGTCTTATTGGTGTGTGATATTTTTTCACATAACTATGTAGTCTCATGACTGTGAAATTAATCATGTGTGAAAAACAGTTATGATGTTAGAAAAGAATTTTAAAACATAAACCAAAATGTTCACAGCTTCTGGTCATTGGCTAACTTCCTTTTGAAACCCATATTTAGCCTCCTGATTCTTTCATCTGACTAGACTCTTCTTTTCTCAGCTTGCAGAAGAAGTTGTCTGAGAACTTTATTTGTATCCATTTTGACCTTCAGAATGTGCTATTCAACAAATAACACACAGAAATCAAGGTCCAAACTCAGGAATTAGAATATTAGACATTTGTATTGTCATCAAAGTGTACATTCTCTTATGTATTGACATTACCCACAGACATAAATAGTAAGAAGGAAGTAGGATTACTTTCATTTGAAAAAAGCTGTTTCTCCCATGTAAGGTTTAATGTTTCATGTGAAAGTGTCTGTTTTCTCTCTCGTAGAATGACCATGTTTTGTCCAAATACTAACTTGAAAAGAAAAGAGGTATCAAAGTGGAAGACGAGTTGTAAATGGTAGGTAATCTAATGACTCTGTTAGAGGAGGAACAAACTAAAACACATTAAACAAATTAAAAATGCTTCTGTCATTGAAACCTTTTAATAGAGGTTGCCACAAGAACTAAAAGGCTTGGTAAATCTGATAGAAAATTTATCACTGCAGCGAGTGATTTGGTTTATCAGACTGTGAATTAAATTTGAGTGCTTCATATAAAAGAAAATATACATATCTATTTTCTTAGATTTGTATGGTAGGAAGAACAGGTGCTAAATATGGTTGGAAGCTAAGTCCCAACTTAGCTCTTTCATGTTCTTAATCTGAAGTTCTAGTCTGAAAAATAACTGAATGTCACACAGGGAGAAGTGATTTCAGATCATGTCCCTCATTCACCCCTAAAGTCTTGTTACCTTAATTTAATGCAAACTTACTCCAGTGGATTTAAACAGAGTATGTGTTCTAGTGTGAATTAACCAGTGGAATCTTTATCACTGCTTACAAAGAACAAATGTTTTTCTAAAGCTGGTGTTTTCATGTTAATTTGTGTGGAATGTTAAATGGGGATATTGCACACATTTTTTCTATTTACTATTATATAGTCTTTGCTTTATGTAATAGAAACATGACAGTAAAGAATGACTGATGCCATAACTCTTCTCATTGAAAACGAGGTGTTAAAGAGTTAAGAAACCCACCTAATAGCTCAGGATTAAGTATTTGTAAACCTTGTACACGTAGGAAGCCTTTGCATGTGTACTTCAGATAGTTCCAGCTTTGGTTTAGCACTGTTTTATATAGGTTAAGCTACTCAGTATTTTAAGTTTTCTGCAGGTTTTTTAGTTAAATTTCCTTTTTTAGTTAGTATTGTGTTTTGCCACAAGGTCTCTGTAAACAAGGTTGAGTTTACATTTTTTTAAATACTTTTGTAAGCTAAGTGATTTAGGAAATTATTTTTTTTGCCAGATTATGTTAATTCTTAATCGTGTGAATTTACAGCTCTTAATGGTAGGAGTAGTTTAAATATGACAACTTAAAATTAATTTGGCTCTTACCTTGCATTTGGTAATATTGTCATATTTTTCCAGCAAATATTTATGTAAAGAAGTTTACCATAATTGCCAAAACCTATGTATGTCATAACTGAAATGAAGATGTACTGGTTTCTTCCTTTTTTTCTTCTTTGAAGTAAAAATAAAGAATATCCATTGGAAAGTTATCCTCCAATCAAATATGAGAAAGAGATATCTGTTAGTTGTAAACCAACCCCAATTTTTTGTGTTCAATATTCTGGTAAGTACAGGCTTTATAAAAAGTGCAGTTGTGTCAGTGTGCAGAAAGAAATGAAAAATTTGTGTGGCATGGTTTCTAAAGACTGGGGATTTACTGTGGATAAATTAACAGAAAACTTTCTGGCAATACTGCATAATGTTCGACCATAATTTTTTATCTTGCAAAACCATGTAAGCTATTACTACATAGAGGATTCTATTTCTGATTTTATGTCTTGTTTTCTTTTGAATTTATTCTTTGACTTTCCCACTACTACTTGAAAATTAAGAGTTCTTTCACTAAGGAATTTATTTTCCAACACATTTACTTAGTTTCTTTAGGATGTATTAAATACTGAAGTTCTGTTTCAAAATACTCATAACTCTTATATAAATATTATTCAATTATTATAAATTGAGATATTAAAAAAGGAATTATTCTGTGTGATCCAAAGATAGATATTTTTCTTAACTGTTTTTGATAAATGATTCTTGCAATAGATTTAGTCAGTTCCAATGTAAATATGATTAAGCAGAAAGCACTTCCTAGATTAACAATCAAGAATTCTACTACATAAATAATTATGTCAATGTACAACCTGTAAGGCAAAATATTTTAAAAATATTTAAAAACTTAAATCTCTGTAAGTATTTAGAGGACAGCTTTCATCCTCAGGAAATAAAAGCAACTAGATGCAATCAGTAACTTCGCTAAAATATATTCTAGCTATCTCTGTTCCCTAGAGAGTTTTGCTAGTACATTTTAAGTACAAATCTTATTTTTGTTTGAAGAAGAAACATCTTTCTCTTTTTCAATTTGTCTCTCACACACCCATGCATGCACCCACAGGTTCAAATTTTGCCAGTTAAGCAAAAATTTCAGATTTTTTTTAGTTAAAAAAAATTGTTATTTAGAGAATATGTCAGGACAAGAAATTAATTTCCCTACAAAATCCTACCAAATTCTGGAACACTAATTTGTGATATTCATACAAAATCAGTGTTAAAAATATGAAATTAATATCAATGAATATCTGTTTTTTGTTTTGTTGTAATGACATATTATTTTTGTGATTAAAAGAAGCAGCATATTAGTTCCTTTGTGCTTTCAGATGTAAATCATTAGATGCTCTTCTTTTTAGGGGATGGAGAGCTGCTGGCTTGTGGGCAGGCTGACAAAACTGTTCTGATATTCAGTTCCAATCTCACTGATGTGCATAATGTTTTTGCAGGTAAATTTATGAATTACATAATAAAAGATATAGTATATGGTTGAGTTTGATCTAAAATGGCATGGATTCCACTTACATCACCCTGACAACAAGAGAGAGGGTGTACTGATGATTCAAGATCTAAAATTTTTCTCTGATTGCTTAATTTTGTCTTAGAATTAAACTGACTACCAGGTGTTCCCATTTCTCAATTTTTTGTGAGGTAAGAAGCAATCTATGATGATATATATTGAAATCTTCATAATGATGTATATTACAATAATTGAAGAGAAACTATAAAGGAAATATATTGCAATAATAATACATGTGTATATTTTAGTAATATATTCTGATAGTTTATTTGCCAAAAATGGACTGTGATGACTTGGCAAAAGATGTGTTTGCTTTGCAACTCCAGATTTCTAGAGAATAACCATTTAAACAAAAAGAGACTATTCTTATGAAGAAATCCACAACTACAAAAGTATATGCATGTGTAAACATGTATGCTTTTAAATGAGTCTT
>WEIU01009575.1:11160-23421 GCA_013389925.1 Aegithalos caudatus | reverse complement strand
CTGTTTTAATCAGCTTTTTCAGCAGGGTAAATTGGACCGAAAGAAACTTCATACTGCCTTCAGTAGATTGTTATATCAGTCAGCTTATATTTAAAGATAACTTGGGTAGGTTTACCCAAAAAAAGAGATAAATCTTCTCTTGAAGTCTAGTGGAGTTTATTTTTTAGTTTACTTGAATAAAGTACTTGTGGAAACTACAAAATATTCTTGGATTAAATTGCAAAACACTCTATATTATCTTCTGCTTCACCATCACTGCTAAAGTAGTTTTGATGTCCATCTGAAAAGATCAGCAGATTGTTGCTAGAGAATAACAATGAGAGGCAAAACCCAAGTCACTAAGCATTTTTCTTTTTAACAGATCTGGCTGACAACCATATTGCTTTTGTCAGATGATCTCAGTTTTGCAAACTTTTAGCATTGTTGGAAAGAAACAGTAATGATTCCTACAGCATGTCATGCATGGACTTTTGCACTTTCATTAGACAGACGTGCTAAAATGCAAGTATAATATTAACTGTTACAAAGAATTATTTTAACACTGTACAGACAGTGTCCAGTGATGGCTAAAGCCCTGATGTGTTATCAATGCTGTTTTGATCTCAAGTCTAAAACACAGCACCATACAAGCCCCTATGAAGAAAACTAAGTCCACCCCAACCAGACCCAGTACTGTTGTTATTAACTCTATATTCCTTACGTGACTTCTATGAAAATCACACTCTTGCCCCATATATCCATATCCATGGAGTTCTGTTTTCTGCTTACTGTAAGAATATATCCAGGTTGCCTATGTGGATGTATTTCAGTAAACAGAAAGTTCTAATTATATTGAACAACAACACAACAGTTTTGTGTTGTGTAATATAAAAAAGTCTGAAGCCATTTTAGAGGTTTTGGCATGCTTGCCACCTCTGCATGGAGCTGCCAGATAACCCACAGGACCTTAGAGAGTTTTGTATATGTTGGAAAGCAAAATTTCTTTGGCAGTGTGTGATCAGCCCCTTATTCCCCTCCTGTCTAAAAGGAAATTTTTCTTTCTTCAGTGTTTTCATTCTTTCCTTACTGTTTGCTCCTCATTTTCTTCAATTGCCCTATCATCAAAACATTAAATGCTACACTAAAACCAGTGGCATATCTGCTTTTTGAACATAGGTACTTAACAGATTTTTTTCTCCTCAACATTTTCAGGATACATACAGAATTATTTTAGTGTTTTGTGTTGATGGAATATCAATCATCTCTATGAATGTCATGAGGTTTTTGATCCAAATGAGTTTGGTTACCAAGCTTTTTAATAAAGTTCAACAATAAGGCAAAAGATCTGTTGCTTTATTTTTAATAATGAAAGAATGCATTTTGATTTGTGGTTTCAGTGGGAGTTTACTGGTGACTACAAATAATAATTTATTTAATTAACACTAGCATTCATTTGATATTCTTTGCAGATACAAACAGAAGAGTATTTGCAAATTGGTACAGAAATTTCCCATGACTTCAGCAATGGAGATTACCAGCCTTTCAGCAGTAAATGAGTTCTATTCTTGTATCCTTTGTATTTCTTATTTTCTTCATAGTTCTTTGGACTTAATGACATGGATATCAGGTAAAGTAAGTAGCATTTGATTATTTACTACACCTTTTCTATTAAAATAAAAATCTTGTAATTTTTGTAATGAACTTCATCCTTAGACATAAATTTTTAGTGCTGTAAGGTTTTGGTGTTGCTCAGAGCAATAAATACAACAGAGTTTCTGTATTTATATAAACTTATATATTTATTTATCTGTATTTTTATCTGTCTATATGCTCTTGTTCCTTTAGATAAGTTTAACTTTAACACAGAAAACTGGACAGATATTGTACTTACAGCTGGCAGCAACCGAACATTGGAAGTTTTTGACCTCAATGCAGGCTGCAGCACAGCAGTGATACAGGAAGCTCATGTTAGATCAGTCCATCAGGTCTGCCAAAATAAGGTATATACTTTACTTAATTTTATTACATCATCAACAAAGAAATCAGAGGCTAAAAGTAGAATTGATAGTAATTGATAAGTTTTTATATGTTGGGGAGGATGTGTGAGAACATACATCTGTGTGACAGGTCCATACAGATTTCGTTTTCTAGTGTAAAGGAGGGAGCAGTGAGACTGGTTAAATGATCTTGCTATTAGAGAAGTGTTTATTGTCTTTTATTATCTTTTTCCTTACTTGTGCTAGACCATAATACTGTAGTTCAACAGGATTTTTTTCTTATGTAAGTGTTCTCTTCAGAAGCTCAATATGACACTGTGTGATTTATTCTGAAACTTTGGAAACAGCAACCAAAAAAAAATTTTCTCAGTACTACAATAGAATAGATGACTTAAACCTCCTCATCCATGCTCTTTTTTCCTTGAAGACTGATTTTAGTGTTTGTAGTTTTTATGGTACCTTATGTTCTGGAATGCCTGCTGTGTTAGGTCTGGTTTAATATGGTGCTTCATTCCCAGTTGGAAAAGTCTTGCTTCTGTGGGTTTAAAACAGTTCCTTGTTATTACTGTTGTAGAAATCTCTGTGGGTTTTCCTTATAGATGTGATCTGGTAAAGCACTTAAAATTGTGCTAACTATTTCAGTACTGTTTGTAACACATATAGGCTTAAACTTCTGGCCTTTCTTTTTGCTGGGTCAGCTTAGTGCCTTCAGGTTATTTAATCAAGAAAAACTTTTAAGTTGTAGGTAAGTACTGAAGAAAAAACCTAGATGTATGTGGTATAGCAAAGAAAACTGATCATTTTGGGGGACAATTATACATCAAGGTTCTGTGTTTTTTTTCAGTTATATAAAACTAATACTTTGGAGAAGCCAATAGCAAAATTACACATCAACTATTTTATTACATTGGATAGTTTAAAGTTATTAGAGAATACAACTCTGCATTTTCTTCAAGATGATATGCTAAAATATTTTATAGATTTATAAAAATGTGCACACTACATCCTGTTTAAAGTATGAAACACACTGGAATCTACAGTTCTCTAGTGATGAGACAAGATTCAATGGAAACAAATATGTGGAGAGAAACAGTTCATGCTGAAGATCCAGTGCCTACACCCCAGAATTTATGAATTCTTTCACTTGGACTATTCCTGATCTCATTGTTTGGAATAAATATTCATTTTTGGTTGCAGTATATAGATATTCTTGAAGTGCATTTTCTAGTTTAGATTCTTGCAAATCAGTTCTCATGTTCCAAGAATGTTTTGTGATTCCACCTGGACAATAGTAAGTGGGCATAACCATAAAATTTACTCCTTAAATTAATGAAAAAGAAAATCTATTTTGAGTGTCTTCGGAGACAGTAGAGTAAGTATGTTCTGATTAAATGTGGGAGAAACCTGTTAGCAAATTATGAAATATATAGGATATCCTAGAAACCTAGATGATCAGCATGATGTTCTCTTATTTTTGATTTTAGACAGAAAGAGCTTTAAGCAAGTATATATAATTTGCCATGTACTGGCTTTGATTTTAAATTGTTCTTTTGTTCTCTGTTCTAGAGATTGTTTGCAATTGCCAGTGTGTGAAATTCATCTCAATGTAAAGTGTGTTGATTAAGCTTATTATAATAGTCCTTTGCTTTTTATACTAAATTTTAGGAGACATAGTAAAATTAGTTGATTGAAATATTAAAATCATGTTCCCGTCTTTGAGTTTTGGAACATCTGAGATATAAAGATAGATGGCAACTTGAAGTCTGACAACAAAGATTCACAGCTTTAGTGTTTTTCATATGTTTGTAATGCTGCAGAACATATTCTTTGGGAATCTTTCATTGTGGGCCACAAATATTTGGATGGTGTTATGTTCTGCTAACACAGGGTACACTCATTTTCACAGAAACAGCAAAAATTTCAGTTCTCTCTTCAGACCCTTTTGTTTCAAAATTCATTGGTCCATTAGTTAGGAAGTCTACTTGATGTGAAGATTGAAAAATGTAATGGGTAACTCTGAAGTTTCAGTCAGTTAACATTTTCCTAACTATAGTTACAATGTTGGGAAAGTATAAGATCATCAGATGTGGAGTGCTTTCTTATTTGTCTATTGATCGATGCCTTTAGCATAAGCCAGCTGCACTTCTTGGATGACATAAATGGTGCTCATATGGAATTAGTGAAGGAAAGAGGGATTCTGTAGAACCATATCCTCCTTGAGGCCAAATTTTATGTGAAGGTTGCAATGTAGTTAATCTAGAGAGAAGTGAGACGGGATTACAGTGGTAGATGAGGAGGCTGATGAGGCAGATGAAAGGGATTTGTCTATCAGAATGAAAGGCTAGTTTCAAGAGTGTGAGGGAATATGCTACTTTTTGCATCAGATTCTCATAAATAATATATTATCATAAATTGATAGACTATAAAAAGACAAAGCGATAAATAAAATTCAACTTCCATATCCCAACTAGTTTATATTTTCTTGTCTTCTATATTTGTCTTCTTCTATATATGTCTTCAATATTCAGTAGCAAATGTAGTTTGAAGATACAAGTATATGTATTAATAAAGTATATTGCTGACAAAATTTCAGGGCAGAAAAGGAACAAATGGATTGTACTTCTTACCTTTAGTTTTTTACTGTATTCTATGTATTCTATAGTAAAGGAGTAATGTACTAAGTAAATGTTTATGTGTCTGTAGAACTTTTAACTTTGGACTCTGTACCAGTGCTGACTGAAGCAAGGGATGGTGAGCAAATATTTCAAAAGCACAAAAAAGGATGCTCTGTTACTTTTAATGTGTCCTTTGGACACCTGCTGTCTTTGTCTTTTGCATTACTCTTTTTTTATTTTATTATAGTTACACAAAGTTAATATGAGAATGTGTAGACTTTGTTGGGAAATGTGCTGCACGGTACATTTGAATTCATATCTTAGAGTAAGCTATGCACCAGCTTTCATAATGAGTAGAAGATTCCTGGCAGTCAAATACTGATTGCAGGAAATTACCTTGAGGTTTTTGTGATGTATTCAGCCAAATCAAGAAAGTGAATTGTAAGGAAAGGAAAGAAAGTGTTTTAACTCTTTCAGTTTGGTTCCCTGGAGAGAGAAGTTTTTAGCCAGCAAAAAAGCTGGGATTTGCCAACATGAATGTTAAAATATCACAGATTTTAAACTGGATTTAATTATTTAAAAGTACGAAGCCAAAATTAGTCTTGTGATGAATGAATGAAATTTCTACTGAAATCAACGGAAATTGGACACTTAGCCCAGGGCTAACCATGTCTTATAATTAATTGTTGAACTAGCCTTTGCTCCCTCCCTTTCACTGCCCTCATTTTCTTCCCTGAACATCCCATAGTGACTTGTGCAATCACAAAAAGATCTTCCTCTGCTTTACATGATGGATCCCATATCCTGATTTTAGTAATCCCCATCAGTCTGTGAGGTGCCCCAAATAGCCTGACTCACTGACCATCCTGGTGGGTGTCACCCCAGGACAAAGGGCTCATGGCTGTCCTGGGACAGCACTGAGAGCAGCTGAGGCTGTGCTCCATTTCTCTGACTGGGTTATGGGACTTCCTCCACATGCACACTTTCCTCTTTGCTCCTTTGCCTGTGTGCAGACAAGCTTTTTTTTTTTCACATAACATAACAAATATTTACTGTTTATTTGTTAGATGGACTAAATTCTCCACTGAGAGGGTGGTGGGTCACAGGACCAGATTCCCCAGGGAAATGGTTCCAGCACCAAGCTTGTCAGAGCTCAAGGAGCATCTGGACAATGTTCTTAATCATATGGCATAATTCTGCAAGGAGCAGGGATTTGGAGTTGATGATTCCCATGGATTTTTTTCCATCTCAAGATATTCTATGATTCTATAGATAGTTAATGCCATGAGAATAGTTACCTGAAACTGATTTATTGCTTTACAGGGATCATCCTTCAGCACTCAGCAACCTGAAGCTTACAACCTTTTCCTGACCACAGCTGCAGGTGATGGCATAAAACTGTGGGATTTAAGAACACTGAAGTAAGAATGAATTAGATACCTCAGAATAAAAAGCCATGCTTCTTCTTATTTCAGAATTGTCATACTTGCTCTCATATACCAGTAGTAATTTAGATGAAATTTAGGAATCTGGACTACAGGCTAATTGAAGATTACTAGTTTTTAGAGACCAAACAAAGTGCTCTTTCCTCAATTATAGTTATTTGTGTGGAAGCCATTAAATATTTAAGATTTATCACCTATACTTACCCATCTTTGTAGATCTAATCATATATATATAGTAGTGTGCTGAACTGAATGCTAATGGTATTTACAAAACAGTATCCCATTACTGCTAAAAGAAGTAAAATCTATGATCTCTCTTTTAAAATATAAGCCAATTGCAACAACATTTTTATAAACCATGTATGTAGTGCTGTAAGTTTGCATGACACATTACCATAAACTCAGAATTAAATGCTACACTGTTCCTAAACACCTTTCAGTGCTGGGAAAGCCTCTGAACAAAGGAATAGAACACCAAGGAGGGAACATTGCTCAGGAAAAGTAATAACTGGGACAAACTCTGTTGTGCAGGCCAAAAGAATTATGTTTAAAAGAAAAGGGGTTTGGGCAGGAGGATGTTTAAGCTTTAAAGAATGATTTCCCATTTGCTTTCTATGTATGTAAACATATCTATGGAAAGATGTAATATAATTTTTCTAGTATTGAATTTTCTATTTGGGCAATGCTTAATGAGCCTTTCATTTATTTCCATCTTTCTGTGGTAAGAATACATTAAATCTATAGGGGGCATATGTGTTCTTTCCAAAATCATTGCTGTATTACCTTCACTCAGTTCCAGAAAGTAATGAAACTAGAGACTGCTGGGGTTGGAATATATGTTACCTTCTTATGTTTTTCTAATAAGCTGCTCAAATCGTGTTGCTGAAGAGTAATGAAAAAGTAGAAAGCTTTTCACAGATCACTTATCTGTCTCTTTGTTTCTAAATACTAATATAAGTAAAGTCAGTGAATGGTAAAATAGTTAAAGTGTAAAATCTGGGCAATCAATTAAATGACTATGTCTTGAGAAGAAGGAACTAATTTATGTATGTTCTTGCTGTATATTTAATTTGGCTAGGTCAGTGTATTCTAGTATCCAATGTGTTCTATTGGCCAAGCTTCAAAAAAGTAGTTCAAGTCCTTAATGACAGATATTTTAAGGGCTCTTGTGAGGTACTATGTGTATGTGTGTGTTTGTTACACACTGATTACACAGTGATCAGTAGTATCAACCCTTGTGGAGAAGAAATAGAAAAAATAAATATTTGTTTTTCACTTGCTAGCAATTTTCAAGGGAAAATAGAAAAACAAACCACATTTTTTTAAATGAAATTTTCTGCCATTCAGACCAGAGACTGAGTCCTCTATATTTTAAAATCTGTTCCCGAGTTCTCAAAAGGAGTAAAACTGTTCAGTTTTTCCTATGTGTTCACCAGGTGTTTTTCACATAAATAAATTTAAAATGTCTAAATTTGGAAAGCTCTGCTTGAACTTGGAACAAGTCTCTGCTGAAGTGTTAGGTGTACTATAGTTACACAGACTGAAAATTTTTGCTTATTCTTTTTGTTCATAGGTTTTGTCCAATCAAATCCAGTTCATCCCTTGTTCTGTTGAGTACTTACAGGAGAGATTAGTTCCTAAAGAACCTTATGGTGGGCCAGTACCTTTAATCTCTTAAAGTTGTTGATTTGTAAAATTCATGCATCAACAACTGTTTCCACTCCCTCTGGAATGACCTGTCTGTTTCTGCTTTGGGTTTGCCAGAATAGGGTTTGTTTAGTGAAATCTTTGTCCAGTATTCTTGAAATGTAGCAAAGGTAAGTCCACCTTCTCATTTATACTGTTTGCAGTGTTGTGGATAATAACACTAACTGCAAGATCTTCGCTTTATTGTTTATTGATTTTGTTCTAAGTATTTTCCCTAGATGTCCACAGTGAAACTTGTTTTGCTTTTCTTTAATCTGTTCGTTGCCCTTGAGAATGTATCCATTGTTATTTTATTGAAAAATTCTGTAAAGAGCAAAATTTTTATTAAAAAAGGGGAAAAAATTCCCTCCAGCACAGGCTCTTCAAAGCTTCTGTTGAAAGCATGGGAAATAATTTGAGAATAACTGCACAATTTCCTTGGACTCTTAGGGCTTGTTTTGTTCAGTTTCTTTGATGATGGTTCCTTTTCATATGACATGCATTCCATTTCTCTCAGTTGACTGAGGAATTATAACAGGATGCTCAGGTTCTTTTTTTGATCTGCATAGATTATATGTTCAAACAGGTTAACCTGGCCTAGAGCTTTATAAGTTTTGAATACATTGATATTTTTGCTCTGAGTTCTACAAGAATTTTGCTATCCAACCTGTGTTATCAAACTACAATTTTTTCCCAGTGAAAATTCATTTAATTTTTCTTACATCTTTGAATTTGGCGAAACTTTTGCAACTTCAATTTTCATCATTTTTTCTGGATAAAGCTGTGATTTTGTCTGTCTCTTTCACTATTGATGATTTGGAGGCATTCCAAGATTCCTTCAGAGAGTGCCAGAAAGTCTTATGGGTTCCTCTGAAGGTGGTACAAGAAAAGACATTTTAACTTTCTGATGTTGTCAGCCAACCTCACATAGCCAGGTCATCTTGCCAATAAATGAGGGAATCTTGGACACTGCCAGTGGCTTTTGGATTTACTCAGACTTCTGCTCCATTTGCTTTGAAATGCATGGATTTGTAAGGTTTCATCTGAGGATTTTGAATATTTTTATACTTCTCCTGCATTCTCCTCATTTGTACCTAAAACTATGAAAAGGTGCAGATGATCTACAAAACAGACTTAGG
This sequence comes from Aegithalos caudatus, assembly GCA_013389925.1. Classification (NCBI taxonomy): domain Eukaryota; kingdom Metazoa; phylum Chordata; class Aves; order Passeriformes; family Aegithalidae; genus Aegithalos; species Aegithalos caudatus. The sequence goes on along the minus strand of WEIU01009575.1, from coordinate 14,560 downwards.
AATAAAGAAGCAAGGAAAATAGTTTTTCTTGGAAGAAGAAAACGATGGCTACTCTCCTTCCAGGTCAGGATAATAAACGAGACCTTATGAATACAATTAGGGTAAGATAATGACCTTCAACCAACTCCCAAGACATTTTGAAGAGCAATTTAAGTCTATATTGTCTAAAAGACATTTTGAAGAGCAATTTAAGTCTATATTATCTAAAAGAATGACTACCTGGAAAACAAGTAAAATTACTTTCTCTTGTGTCCAAGGGGAAAGCAGTGAACATGGAGTTAGGCTGAGATGCTGTGGAAATCTAAATGAGAAGAACATTATAGTCACCAGGTTCAGGATTCCCAAAAAAGACTCAGAAAAGCATTTAATGATCAGGAGGTAAAAAAATTTAATACATTCTTAAATTTTTGAAGGAGCTGAAGTGTTCTTTGTGATGAAACCTTGTAGACTTATTCATTTGTAAGACACAAGAAAATACCCTTCTTTCTCATATTGCTGTTTGTATTGAATGTATTTTGGAGACATTGCTTCTCTTTCTGAAGTCAAGAATCTAGCACTGATTTATACTCAGCTGTACCTGTTGTCTCCACCAATTAAATTTAATATCTCAGAAAAGTCTGGCTTGGAATGACACAAGTTTCTGGGTCTTTTAGACAACAGAGGCCAGATATATCGGAAAATTCCAATACACTAAGCCTCCTTGTCTGCCAGTCCTGCCTGTGTTTAGTAGCTATGAACATATAGGGCAGTGAGATGTACTTTGTGATCCCAGTCCTGTAAAACCAATGCTTAGAAAGAATGTAGAAACTTAGGAATTAATGAACATTCTATTTGCTTACACAGTAAACTCATAAAAACAGGAAGTATCAGACTTGACTAAATACCAGCTGCTTTAATATGTTCATATATCACTTAAATTTCATACGGTGGTTTTTAATTCTGCTTTACCAGTCTGGATACTTTCAATTTCTCACTTCCTCCCACTTGTAGATTGGATAATTCTGTGCTTTAAATGTCCAGAAGAAAGGAAATCCCTTTTGTTCATTCTGTTAGGAGGAAACTATAAATTGTGTTGCATTCTTCTCTTTGTTAAATGCATTTAAAGTGTTGACTAAACACTTAGTAGCACCAGTTCACATTCACTAGCAAAGTTCCTGAATGCAGATATCTTCATGACTCTCTGATAATGAGAAAAATTGTGTGTCCAGTTTTCTGCAGCTTCTTTTGCATGGTTCATTCCAATGAGTCAATTTCCTCAAGAGGAGTTTTAGAATGTGAAGTAGTGTAAAATTTTCGCCCCCAAAGCAGATTTCAGATCCCTTGTAAAGCTTTTAGGCACTTATGTGAACCTTCCTTTCTCATCAATAAATTATGGCTAAAGCCATAATGGGATAAAGCTTCATCCTTCTTTGTGTCAGTATGGCCTTGCTTGACCTCAGATTTTCAGATGGATCTTTGCTCCAGTTACAGGCTGCACTGTGATGACCCTACCTGCACCAATGGGCCTTAATTGCCCTGACCAGCCTTGGAATCCCACCCACCCATGCACTCTCTGCCCCTTGCTTCAGGCTGTAGAAGTCTGTAGAAATGAGCTGACAGAAGCCTTATGAAGTGCAGCAAGGGGAAGTGCAAAGTCCTTTTGGCACCAAATGCAACCCCCAAGCATCAATATATGCTGAGGGGTAACACTAGGTGGAAAACAGCTTTGCAGAAAAGGGCAGCAAGATGAACATGAGCCAGAATCATGCCCTTGAGGCAAAGAAAACTTATGATGTCCTGGGCTGTATCAGGAATAGTGTTGCCAGCAGGCTGTGGGAGGTGATAGGTCCCCTCTGTTTAGCACTGGTGAAGCCACACTGGCTCTAGGTGAGCAGTGACGTTGGATAGGATGACCTCCAGAGCTGCCTAACAACCTCAACCGTGTTGTCACTTTGTGATTCTATGAAAATAGCATTTTTTCTTTACTTGCCACAGAAAAGGTAGGGTATGGGAAACTTGCTGGGGGAGCTAGTGATATTGACTAAAAGAGCAAGATGCACAATAATAGCTGAATTGAAAATTAATAAATTGAAAATTTATTTAGAAGGCAGGAAAGGGACAGTTGTACTATGCTATCAGATGTGCTCTGCTTATTTCCTACCCAGGAGAGAGAGCAGGGAGGAGTTAGAACAGCCCAATTTGGAAGTCTGGGATGCTACTGATACCTTAAGTTTTAGCTTTCATGTTTTTCAGATCTGTGCTGCCTACGTGTGTAGTTCGGTGCCTCATATTAAGTGTTAGTAAGCTCTCTCCACAGAGTAGGTAGACAAAACAAATCCTTTTCCAGATGGAGACCAAGGACAACTGTTACAAGTTTTCAGGCCCAGAAGCATAAACAATGGTGGACCTAAGAGAGAAACAAGAAGGAAGGGACATAATCTGAAGCTGTAATTAGACAATTAAATTCCAATATGCAAATAGACCTAAACTTATAAAAGTGTGAGACCTCATGACCGGCCATTCATTTTGTGACCATTTTGGGTCCACCTTGGGTGTAGCTCTGGCCAGGCTCTTGTCCTGCCAAAGGTGTATCCTTAAAGGCCTTTTAATAAATACCTCCTTTATTCTCTTAGCTGTGTCCAGCCTCTGTTCCAGGTGAGCCTTCCCAAGGCATCACTACTATGGTAGTGTGAGGAGGTAGGTGTGGTTGGTGCTAGATTACTGTTGTAGGTAGTAAGAACAGCAGAGTCAAGGTGTTAGGAAGAGCTTCCAACACCCAACACACTAACACCTATGGTGGGTGGCAGGAGCTGCCTGCCTCTTACTCACACTCTGATCAGCTGAGAAATGGAAGTTCAGCTGTTGAACTTTGCTGTCTGCTACTGAAATAGCCATTTTTCCTCTCCTGAAAGAAGCAAAAAAAAGGCAGTGGGTGCTTACCAGACCACAGTGAACACTTGAGGAATATAGAACTACTTGCACATACTGCATTACTTCAGCAGAATACTCAGCTGCACGATAACACTTTGATGTATGATCCCAGAGAAAATCAGTTTCACCTTCTTTCAGCCTCCGAAAGAATTTGCCAATTGTATGAAGATAGTATTAGTTATTAAGGCAAAATCTCCAAATAGTGTTATGATGCTGTGCAGCTAAATCATAAGCTCCTTTGGCAACATATTTTAGCAGAATTCCCGCAGTCACAGGGAACTCATCTCATATATTTTCTCACAACTGCACTTTGAGACTTTGGGGTCAGACATGCAGTTTGAATTTTGAGATACTTTTCAGTGCATTTTTACTGTGAACTAGCTGCTTGACATCATCCTAAGCAAGATATAAATATACACATACTCAGAATTTGATTACTTCTTGGTTTCTTCTGAACACAAGGATCCCATGGTTTGTCATCTTTTTTTTT
>WEIU01009574.1:3990-21874 GCA_013389925.1 Aegithalos caudatus | reverse complement strand
TATGTTTAGATTGCTGTTCCACACCTTTCTCCTGTTGGTGTAACAGAGAAAACTCTAGCTGCCATTGATGTCCCTTTTCACTCTCAGCCTAAACTGAGCTTTAGCTTTCCTGTCAGCATCACTGAAGCATCAGGCCACATTTTAATATTCCTATTTTACAGCCTTTTCATTATGTTTTCTTTTTGTGACTAGCATTGCTGGAGCAATAAATTTCTGCAACCACAGCTTCTCCTATCTGTCCCCTAGTTTCTCCTCACAGATCTGAATTGCAACAGCTGACAAAATAATCAGAGAGAATTTTTTTGCCTACAGAATACATCCATGTCAAGAACTCCCCTATATCTACGTATTTCAGGGACATTTATTCCATGAATTCTGGGGCAATCAAAAAAGCCACTGGAAATAATTCTGTTTCTCATTGTTTTCCTCCAGATAGTGTATAGTACTCTACATTTCTAAGTAAGAAATGAAGACTTAACTAAAACATACGCATACATGGATACTTATGTGAACCTTGTTTGATAAATGTTTTCAAAGGAAGTCTGTCCCAAAATGGTTTTGGCACAATAACAAGTCAGAAAGGAAACGGTCTATCTGTTCCTATAGAAAGTCATTATATTCCTAGGACATCATGAGAAATACCGATTTTCCTCTATATGATGTCATTTTCTGCTCATTAAAAACAAAACATAAATTCACAACATCTTTCAAAATTTATCAGATGCTACACAAAAGAAAATTTGTTCACAGTGAAGAGCCCAGAACAGGATACAGGANTTATTATATTAGCAGATATGCATATTCTGATACAAATCTACTTGTACTGAATATTAAGAAAGACATTTTCTACAGTCTTTTAACTTGTTTTAGTGAATTCACTAATACACAGACCTCTGAAGTCATGCAGTTGATAGTGAACAGCAGTAAAATAATGCAGTGTTTATATTTTTCTGATAATAAACCATTAAAACAAGTTAGGGACCTATTCTTAAGACAACTGACTGAGTTAACAAAAAAATGTTACCACAACATTCACTATTTGTCACTGGGATATCCTTCCCACATGTTGTTTGTGTTTTGAACTTCTATATTGTAAGTAACTCATTCAAGTTAGACTTCCACAATCCCTTTCTTCCTTCCTTTTACATTTAGGTCTGTGTCACATGTATAGAACTTTAGCATATTTCCCCCTTCCTAATCCAAAATATCTCTATTTAATTTCTTAGTTTTAAAAGCTGATACCATAACTGGAATTTTTTTATGAATAAGTGCCTTACTGATACACTGTCTGAAGGAGTATTCAGAGTCTGGGATTAATTAAGTACAGAAGAGTATTTCATCAGCCTGACACTGTGCATATATGTCCCACATCACCCACTGAGAAACAAATTAACTTCATGGACAAGTACCTCTCTACTTTTTTTGCTGCACTACTTCAATATATTTGAGCTGTATGCAAACTCCCAAGAGATACAACTGAGTGAGAAAAGCAGAGAAATTGGAAAGCACAGTTTGTTGCTTGCTCACAAACTTTTTAAACTTTACTTTTCAGGACTACTACTGGTCTTATCAGGATTCTCAGCACAGCAGTATTTGGCCTTTGAAATGTGAAGGAACAACAATTTCAAGACTAATGGTTGACAGCTGCAATGCCACTCTTTTTTCCTTCATGCAGGAACATGCTAAAGCAGCTTCCCCCATCTTCTCTTGTTACACAACCAACTCAGCACCATTACAGAGAAAGAAACTAGGATCTCATCACAAATATTAAAAAGATAAATTTAAATATTAAAAAAAAATTAAGACTTGAACATTTATCACTTCTCTCATGGCCAGGTTTTCCTTGTGTAGTCAAATACTTCATGTGTTAATATATAAGTGTTGAGCAATACAGGGGCTATGGAGCTATAAACATTTCAGGCAATGGATGCAATTCAGATCAGTTTAGGAGCAAGTCCCTTTTCCAAATAACTGCTTCTATGACAAGGATAGATTAGGCAAAAACTCAGGTTTTTTTAAGTCTCTTCAGTATATTACAGTACAGAATCTGTGCAGATCCTTTACTGAATCTGACATAAATGAAACGATTTTAAAACCTGATGTCCTTTATTGACAGCAGGAGCTCAGTAAAAGTTATTTCAATTCATTGGCTACACTATAGAGAGGGTTTGCACACAGGTATTAAGAGTACACGTGTTTAGATGTGTGCCTAGGTGTACTTTAATATGTGCCTACATATACATAGATATTTAGAATATTTACCTTCTATTTGAAAATTTCATCAGTTTCCCCAGCATTCAATAACATCCAGAATTTTCTCCCATGTTGGTAAAAACATTTTGTTTTGTGTAAAAAATAAGGTCTTGCTTTCAGAATAATAACTTCTGATACCTTTAGGAACTTTACTTTTATGAATCCCCCAAATAACAACAGTGGAGAGAACTTAGTCACTCCATCCACAGGCAAATTCTGGATTCGCTTCTATCCTTTTCATTACTTTTATTTTGAAAGATTCCATAGCCATTACTCTGGAATTTGACTTAGGTGTGGTCTTTATGAACAGCCCCAGAGAACTGACCATACCAAAGAACAGTAGTTTCTGTCAAAGGAATGAGTTACAATATTATGCAACTTCAGATTTTGACCCTCATTCCTCAGAAATTGTTATTGATGGCATCCTAGCTTTACAAGAACAAAATATGTTACTATTGTGGAAGAACAAAAAGTAAAACTGCTAAGTAAACTGAGAAGCCTTCATAGTCCTTTAACAGTTTAATTAGTGAAGCTTTTTTTCTGAATTTTGTACTCATGCTGGAATAAATATTTGTTCTGTCTTGAACATTTGTGGTTTTTTCCACTCACATGAATTAGGGAACATATGGAGAACAGTGTATTACACACAGGAATAATAACCACAATTACACATTTATTTCTCTTAGAGGATTTTGTACAAACACCACATACTGAGATTTTTTTTTTTACCTCTACTTAAAAGATAAATATCCTGTGGGCAATACAGGCAAAAATTTACACAAATTTAAAACCTCCCTATAATAGAAACATGTGCCACTTACACTGAAGAAGCTACTCCTGAGCTACAGAAGTCAAAACTACATATCACAGGGCTTCAGAGACCTGGTAAAACTGGAGTATTTTCTAGAGCTCCATCCATTGGTGAACTTCAGACCGAAGTGAGCATATGTTGGTTTTAAAATATGGCAACAGGAAATACAGAACAATTAACTGATCATTATTTTTAGCACTTAAATTTCCTCAACTCAATTATTCTGGAATGATTACTTTTTAAAATTTTGGTTTTATTTCTTGATTATATCTAAATATAATTCTGAGCATTATTCCAAAATTTCTATCTGTCACTTCTGCCTGGCTGTTATCTTTCCAAGTGTTATTTCCTTCTACAGCTATTTTGTTTACCATTAATTCATTCCCTCACTTCCCTGTATTGAACATTGCATTACAATGATTCACTGATCACACTGTTAGTTTGAAGCAACTTTTCCCTCTCACCTTCACGCCTTTGACATAACAAGAGTGGAAGAATGGGAATCAGAATAAAAGACCATCGCTACTGCTGTGCTCCAAGTTGTTGGGCACACTGTACTGATACAGTGCTGCTCCTGTGACTAATGTGGCATCTTTCAGGGCTATGTCAGAAATGTTTTCACAACATTAACAACTGTGATACTCATAAACTGTTAAATGAGTTCTCATACACATAGAACATGAGCAATGCTCCATCAGAAAATAAAGATGTACCACCACACACACGCACAATACCGGTGACCTACAATTAGCAGATAGTTATTACAGCTAATCTGATTTTCTCCTGAAACAAGGATGTGAACTGAAACACACATTGAGCCTCTCAAACATACAGCAAGTCTTAGGCCTGCCAATCACCAGAAACATGAGGTGGATTAGCCTGTTTTCACTAACTTTTGTCTCTCTGATCATTGCTTCATAGATTCCCCATGTAGGTCAAGAGCTGTCACCCCAACCCTACTCTCAATACTGACCCCCTCTAATTCTTCATATAGGAAACAATTTATAGAACAAACTCATTGGTAGTGCTGGACTGAGGAAAAAATGGGAGAACTTGAGTGAATGGAATATGTAGATGTCTAGTGATGTTTATGAATTCAAAGCAATGTGTCCCAGGGTTTGAAAAGCATTATTCTAATAATTTTCTCTGAAGTGAGAGACAAACAACATATGTCAAGCATAATATAAAATGTCTACAGCTCCCTGCCCCATGTGGGAAAGTTATCTGGGAGAAAAAGCTAGGGATGAATAATCTAAGTTTTGTATATATATACATATATATATAAGAACTTCCATATATTAATCCTCAACATGTCTCAGATTTTAATCTTTCTCTTGCATGGATAAGGCAAGTTAAGTTGACTATAATATTTATTCCTGCTATACAGTTGGATTATTTAATTATTTTAAAATTATTTTTTGTATTTTTTTTAATCTTGCATGCTGATGCCGTATTTTATAGTTACATAAACACATTTCCATTATAACATAAGTTTTACTCATTTTTATTAGTTTTCAGACCACAGAATATATCTCTGTTTATGAGTAAATTTTCAGAAATGCAATAAATTCAACTGATCATGTTCTGCTTATAAATGTTTTATAATGTAATAACCAGATCTCTGCATCTGTGTTGGACAGCAAATTATATTCCATAAACTTATTTTTCTTTACTTTGTTCTTTTTTTCTTTGATTTTTTAAAATGAAATTGTGATGCATGATAATAGTAAACTAAGGAGTATAACTACTTTATTTTAACTGTCTGTTGAAATAAAAGTTCTGCTGAAAAACTGGAGTACAAACAACAGCCAACAGCAAGTGAACTACCAAACCAGCCTCATTACCAGAAGTAACAGAACATCATTTGGCTTCCTGGCTGCCTGGCTTAATCTATTAATCTACTAATCTATTCTTTATAAATCATTTCTTGTATATAGAGAAGAGAAAAATTGAGAAGCTCAATCCAGTTAGCTTTACAATTAGCTTACATATTACATGAAAGGCTAAATTGGAGGCAAAAAGATTATGTTGCTGTGCCTTATTGTGCTTTGTCTGTCAGAGTTCAAACAGTACCAGCTCTACACATCCACCCATTTGACATCCACTGTGTTCACAGCAAAGAGAAGACAGGAAATTGTGTCACGCCTCAACTGATATTAAAAAAGAAAAAAGGAACAGCAAGTGTCTTACATAACTTTGAACAAAGCATTCCAAAATGCTATTAAGTTTAACAGCTTCCCAGGATCAAGTTGTTGGTGTGATGTGAAAACAAACTTGTTTCTAGTACAAGAGCAGGATTATTTATGTCATGCCAGCCTTCTGGTGCATTTCTATGCCTACCAAGAAGATGTACATTTTTACACCTGTTCTGGAAGTGCTTCCTAATTAAATCATGTACACAAAGAGGAGCACATCTCTGCTTTGTGCTACAATAAGCACATATGATTAAATAGCAGAGGGTAGGTTTATACATGCAAAGCATTATTGGAATGAAAATATTAAACTTAAGATGTCATTATCTACATAGTACTGGAACCCACAGTAAATGAAGGGATGATGTGTCATTCAATTTCTATTAAAAATGAATGGTGGATACAATACATGGCATTTTCAAAATTTAGGAAGCATTTTAGAGAGTTCTAAAACAATTTTCATCAACTCACTTTGAAGATATTGTCAATAGAAGTTTAAGAACTGTATTATTATCACAGCAAAATATTTAAACTTTACAGATGAGAAATATTTATATTAAGGATTCTTCTACAGTTGAAATTCATGGCTTTTAGGCTGATGATTTACTATGAAAATGATAGTGGGTCAAATATTACATTTCTATATTTAACTAGTACATCACATTTATTGAAATCTTTCCTCTTTTCATCCCTCAAAATTAGCTTTTTCAGAATATGGTATAGTAAAAGGGCATAAGAAAATGCAATAGTTCCATAAAAATATATTATACTCACTAACCTTTTTGTCTTTGGGAGCAACTCATTAAAATCACAGTGACTATTTTTCATATTTTGCTTCTTTTAGTCTTACTCCCCAGATCCTATACTGAAACAGCTCAGGAGAAGAAACATGGCGGTCAACAGGAATTTTGGTTGAGTAAGGACAGTGGGTCTTTACCAAAAGTTTAAACAGGCTAATTTCCTATACGTGCATGTACTCAAACCATAGCTATTTCAAATAACTATAAACACCTACAGCATTTAGTCATTATGATAAGGAAAGCTTTTCTTATAACCTAAGTGCAAAAAAAATCTAGTTCTTTTCCAAATTGACTTTCAAGTCTTGTATAAATCTCAAGAAATAATATTCTACTTTTAAATACAGAATTTTAGGATGATGTAGAGTAAAGGAAAAAGATTAGGCAGTTCTTTATACAGAACCTGCAGATTGTTAAGCAGTAGCTCTTTCTCAGTGAGGCATTTTCACAGGAAGTGGCAAAAGCATAAAAAGAATTCTGTATTTTTTTCACAACTTTCCCTTGGACTGTATTTTTAAAAGAAGTTAGCATATTGCCTTTAAAATGAGGGAGGAATAACCAATCCATTTGAATAATTTGGTCTACATGAGTTATCCAAAAGCTTCATTAGACAAGGAGACCATAAAGGCTGTCTTATATTTCAAAAACTGAACAAGTTTCTTTCTGGATTAATTTTGTTCCAAATATCTCTTATTCACTGTTTTCTTGCTCTCCTCTTCCAAATGAATGATTTGGAAGACAAAATGAATGTCTCATCCCCTCATACCTGGTGTCACCAATGTATTAAAATTACACGAAAGACTGCAATACACGGTAGACTCTATATTGCCTGAAATACAACAATGAAAAATGACAGAGTCTGATGAAAAGAAAGTGGAAAGATGGGTAAGGAATTGGTAGTTTTGCAGTAGCATGGAGACTTAAGTCAAACTCTTCCAAAGAGAAAGACATACTCTTCTTTCCCCATTACAAGATAGACTTGAGAAAGGCTAAATGAAACAGCACAGCAAAAATGGGGGAATAAAGATTTTCAAAAGCTGAAGCTGCCCCCAGTTAGAAGGAATCTTGCAAATTCTTTCTCAAAAAAACTTGCAAGGTCAAAAGTAACAACAGACCAAGGTAGTTAGAAAACAAAAAAAAAAAATTAAAATATCAAAAATTGTCTCAAATCAAAGCACTGGTGAAAGTAGTTATGAACAAATCAACAGAGTGAGCAAGAAGGAAGCACCTAAAATGAGGACTACCCAGGAAAGGTCAGAAGAGACTCAGGATGAAAAGCTCAACTAACAACCACTAGCATAACCTCCTTCTCAAAATACTTCTTTCTTGAACTCCCCCAGACTAAAAAGTAGCAAACATTATACACATCTTAAAAACTGGGTTCCAGCAACACAAGGAAACCATAGAATTGTGACACATAACTTCTATATTGGCCATAATAATGGACTGTTCAAAAAATACAGAATTAACAAAATTGTAAATATTTGCTTTTACTTTGTAGCAGCCTGTGCTTTTCCCCTGTGGATAACTCACTAGTGCTTTGGCTGCTGCTGAGAAACACTTGTACAGCCTCAGGGTTGTACAGCCAACAGCAGGTTGGCTGGAGGTGGACAGAGGATTGGGAGGGCGTACTGTAGGGACAGTGGACCTCAGCTGATCACAGAAATATTCCATAGCCCATGATGCCACACTCAGCATGACAAGCTCAAAGCAAAGAAGAGGAAGGAGGGTTGTTGGCATCTCTCTCCCTAAGTAACCACATGTGCTGAACTCCTGCTCCCCTGGAAGTGGCTACATACCTGCCTCTTGGTGGGGAGCAAGGAATGAATGCCTTACTTTGCTGTGCTTCTCTTACTAAACTCTTTTTTATCACAGTTCATGAGCTTTCTTGGTTTTGCCCTTCCAATTCTCTCCCTCACTCTGCTGGGTAGGATGCGCAGCTCTGTGGCTTGAAGCTGCCGCTGGGGTTAAACCACATGACCACTATAAATATGAAATATAGATGCAGTAAAAATACTCAAAGAGATGTGACATGCTTACAAACAGAAGATAAAAGTACTAATATCAAAAAAACCCTCAGAAGAAGCTCAGTGCAGGGATTAAAAAATCATTTAAAAGCATGCAAGTTTCCAGTTACATTTACTGTGTCCCAACTTAGGCACTATCCTTGCATCACTACAATCAATTGAAGCTTTATTACTAGATTCCCGCAATGTGAGAGCTAGCAAAAAGTCCTGCAATCAGCAAAATGAAGGTTAACAGGACTTTCAGAAAACTGCTTAATGCAATTCCTTAATTGCTCAATATTCAACTAATTTTCAGATGTAGTTTCCAAGAGCAGCAATACTTAACATTTCTCCTTTTTTTCTGACAAAGGCCAGCAAGTAAGAGGTTTCAGTCTATGACAGTTTGAAAGAGAAAATTATTTATATAGAGAAGAAAGAAGAAAGAAAAATATTAGCTAGGGAAATAATTAAGCAAGCCAGTGACTACACCTAGATTTTTTTTTTCTTGAAATAGTCTCCAATATGCTTTAAATTAACTCTATAATAATACCTCCTGATAAGGCGTTATTCCAACAATACTTTGACATTATGACATTCTAATAACATAAATTCTTCATGAAAGAATATCATAAACAAAATAGAAAGTACACATTTCATTCTGTTCAAAAAGACAACCAAAAATGTCAGACAGAAAGACGTTACCCAAAAAGGACTTTTTTTTTTTTAAGGCTGAAATTCTTTTAATTGCATAAATTACCAGATTTTTCAGCACTCTGTGAAAGTCTGACAAAGATACATATATATCCATTCCTCATCTCAACTCTGTGGTGTCTACTAGTTTTGTAATTAAAAAAAATTGAAGCATTTTTCTTCTGCAATGAAAACATCTACACAGCAAAGTCCTTGCCTACCACTGGGTCACAATTTTTTTCAGGCATAAATAACTAATTGAAAAATTCTGGAAATCATTCTTGTTTCAAAGTTGAGAACCTTAGAAACATAGTTGCATGAAACAATAAAATGTGATTTAATATGAAATCTACACACAAGTCACACAAACCAATCCCTGGGTCCTTTGTCCTAAAATACGTGAATTCTGAGAACTTTATGATTTATTTTGATCTTCCACTCTCTGAGGCTCATTAGAATTTCTCTTCCATTTTTTTCCTTTAATTCATTAATGAATTATTTAAAGCCACAAACACTGTTATTATAAAGAATTTTTATTGTTCTAGATATTTTATAGATATTTTAAGTTTTACTGTTTTTACACTACATGTTTTAATTATTTTGTTTCACTTTTCAAGGAAAACTGTGGAATTGGATCATTAGAGTTATACAGCAGAGCTGATACATGAATGTTTTCTGAAAAGGTATTTCAATTTCTTAGCCTCTTACTGTAAATAATATTTGTACATATATCAGAATAATTTATATTCCAACCTTCTCTATCTTGTTGATACCACATCTGTTCCCATACTGATTTTCATTCTACTGCCAGCTCCCATGTCCTTCACTTTTCATTTTAAATGGCAACTAATACCAAACTCATCTATTTTTAATTTTTTTAATTATATTCTCCTTGAGTCATAAGTTGCGTGGCTTTGGTTTCTTTTTTTACTAGCTTTTATAATGTGTGATACTGACCTTCACAACCATAAACATCCTGTTCAGATAAATCCACATGATTTCATGCTTTTAAATCCTCAAAGTGATAGACTGATCATTTATTTTTCTCAGTCTGAGTGCTGAGGGGTTGGGACTGCTGAGTCTCAGTGTTGACGCTATTTTATGTACAATTACCAGTTATGCATGAACATGATTTTTAATTTTCCCTGCCAAAGCAAACAAGAGCAAACATCAGTAAAATGTGATAAGCTGAAAGAATATGAAAAATAGGAGGAGAAAAAAACCACTTCACTGGAAACTTTGCTGAAAATATAGCTTATTCTTAGTATTTTATATTACTATAAGCTAGAACAGCTTCAGATGGAAACCAAAGGAATTGAGCAAGATATGGAACAATGCCCATGCTCTGGTACAATCAGAACATCTTGAAAAGGTCTCTGACTGTGAAAGGGAGATAACATCTGAGGTATCACCACTTGCTCATTTCTGTGATGGCTACTCTCTTGGCCCACCAATCAACAAAAATGGGCTGTTTAGTTGGGGTAGTTGTTTTCTTGTTTGTTTTTAGACAAAAGGTTCCATGTTCTTTTAAACTGTGAAATTACATTCACAATATTCTTTTAACTATTTGGTCATCTGCTACTTCGAATAGATGAAATTAGGAGCCCATTATATATTTCAGAATAATACTTACATATTCATGGATTTAACTGCTACTTCACATTCTTTATCTAAAATATTTCTAATGCTAAAATCATGAAGTTTTTTTAGTCCTGGTTATGGTTTGTAAAACTGTATGCAAACATACTGCCTCTTCACAGGTTATAACAGAGCACATATGAGTGACCACATTTCTAAAGGCCTGATATAAAGTTACAAAGGTTCCTGTTGGCATAGGTGCTGAACACATGGTTTCACTTTTCCTTCTAATTGTTAGTGGTGGTTGGCCTAACCAACATGATAGGTAATTAACCCAAGACAGTGCCTTCACTAGGAAAACAAACCCAAACCCACACACAGCTCTAAATGTATGTGAAGCTGTCATTAATATACTCATTTTAAAGACTGTTTCTCAGTAATTCCTGAAGAATATATAACATTTCTGTGACTTTAAAACACTCTTACAAACTAAAAGATAGATTTAAAGCTCTAATTGAAATCTGCAGTTGGCAGTGTTGCTACTCTGGGCAATGAAAGCCCTTCCTGATAGCAAGTTTACCAGGAGACTGTACACTAGATAGACTTTATAAGCTTGGATCACAATCAAAAAACAAGAGCTTCCTAAAAACCCTTTTCCTTAGTTTCCGTATCTATGTATACAGCTCTGGGCTTGATTCTCCAAAAAATATGTACAGCAGAGTACATGTGTAGTGTGTCTGCATGGATATGAATTAGAAATAATTGAAAACAAAGAAAAAAAAATCTCATCATACTTTTCTAGGGAGACAACATGAAAACAAACATGATACATGATAATGGTAACAATTAATAGTGTTACCTTTCTTGCAAGGCCACCAGATTACATAGTATGAATGTATAACAAGAATTAGCACAATATAATAAATGAGAATATAAGATTACTGATCATACTTGTGTGACAGAAGATCATTCAGTCACAAAAAACATATGGCATTTGGAGACATGCAGCTGCCATCACAGAAACGTGGTGGGACGACTCACTTGGCTGGAGCGCTGCACTGGATGGCTACAAGCTCTTCAGGAGAGACAGGAAAAGGAGGAGAGCTGGAGGTTTTACACTTGGGAGGCTTTTGATGCCATGGGTATGAAAACTGGTGATGATGAAGTTGAATGCCTACAGATAAGAATTAAAGGGAAGGCCAACAAGGCTGACATCCTACTGGGAGTCTTTTATCATCCACCAACCAGGAGGAAGAGGTGGACAACTTATTCTATAAGGAGCTGGAGGATGTTTCAGGATCACCAGCCCTTGTTCTTTTAGGTGACTTCAACCTGCCAGATATCTTCTGGGAACTTAACACAACAGAAAAGAGGCAGTCCAGAAAGTTCTTAGAGTGTATGGAGGACAACTATTTGTGGCAGCTGGTGGGTGAGCCCACCAGGGGAGGGACTATGTTAGACCTGCTGTTTACAAACAGAGATGGGCTGATGGGAGATATGGTGGCTGGAGGCCGATTAAGGCAATGTGATCATGAAATTATAGAGTTCTCAATATTTGGTGACATCAGGAGGAACACCATTAAGACTTTTACACTGGACTTCCGGAGGGCTGACTTTGGCCTATTTAGAAGACTTATTCAGAGAGTTCCTTGGGAAGCAACTCCTAAAATCAAAGGAGTCCAGAAAGGTGGGTGTGCTTCAAAACAGTGATCTTGAGGGCAGAGGAACAGACTGTCCCTGTATGCCAAAAGATGAGTTGATGAGGCAAATGTCTAGCCTGGATGGACAATGAGGTTTAGAAGGAACTTAGGAATAAAAAGAGGATGTATTTATCTTTGCAAGGAGGGTCAGGTTTGGNATTCAGAGAGTTCCTTGGGAAGCAACTCCTAAAATCAAAGGAGTCCAGAAAGGTGGGTGTGCTTCAAAACAGTGATCTTGAGGGCAGAGGAACAGACTGTCCCTGTATGCCAAAAGATGAGTTGATGAGGCAAATGTCTAGCCTGGATGGACAATGAGGTTTAGAAGGAACTTAGGAATAAAAAGAGGATGTATTTATCTTTGCAAGGAGGGTCAGGTTTGGAGGAGGGTCAGGTTTCTCAGGAAGTATTTAAGGGGGGTGCTAGGGCATGCAGGAAAAAAATTAGGGAGGCCAAAACTCAGTTCAAACTTAATTTGGCAACTTTTGTGAAGGATAATAAAAATGTTTTTACAAATATATTAATGGTAAAAGGAAGGGTAAGACCAACCTTTGTTCTTTCTTGGATGTGGGAGGGAACTTAGTAACTGCAGATGAGAAGAAGGGTGAAGTGCTTAATGCTTTTTTGCCTCAGTCTTTTGTGGGAAGATGGCTTGTCCTTGGGTCAACTGTCCTCCTGGGTTGGTAGATGGTATGAGGGAGCAGAATGGGGTCCCTGTTACCTGGGAAGAGGCAGTCACAGAACTGCTGAGCTGCTTAGATAGTCATAAATCTAGAGGACTGTAAGCCTGATTTTCTAAGACTATAAAGTTTTCAGCCTGTCAGACGGCTGACTTTCTTGACTTGGGAAAAATCCGTCTCTCAAGGACGGATCCTGAAAATAGTAATTTTGTTTTCACAATATTTCTGGGCTCTCATGGCCACTTCTCTTCCAGGTGTTGTTTTTAGTTATTTAACCAATGAAGAGAAGTGTTGTTTTTACTAGCCAATTATATGGTTCTTCAGCGCAGCATGTTATAAAAGGGCTGCACAAAATGGCAAATAAAGCCTTCTGATCTTTGTACTACCTGAAGTCAAGTTTGTAATTTTCATGTCCAACAGTGACAGGGGACCAGATGGGATCCATCCCAGGGTGATAAAGGAACTGGCAGATGAGCTTGCAAAGCCGCTCTCAGTCATTTACCAACAGTCCTGGCTCACTGGTGAAATTCCAGATGACTGGAAGCTGGCCAATGTGACACCTATTCATAAAAAGGGTGGGAAGGAGGATGCTGGTAATTATAGACCAGTTAGCCTGACCTCAGTACCTGGTAAGGTAATGGAGCAGTTTATACTGAGTGCCATAAGAAAGCACTTAGAGGATGGCCAGGGTATCAGACCCAGCCAGCAGGGGTTTAGGAGGCATAGGTCATGTTTGACCAACTTGGTCTCCTTTTATTACCACATGACCTGCCTGGTGGATGCAGGAAGGACTGTGGATGTTGTCTGTTTGGACTTCAGCCAGGCCCTTGACACTGTCTCCCACAGCACACTCCTGGAAAAGCTGGCAGCCTGGGGCTTGGACAGGAGCACTCTTTGCTGGGTTAAGAACTGGCTGGATGGCTGAGCACAGAGAGTGGTGGTGAATGGTGCTGCATCCAGCTGGGGACAGTCACCAGTGGTGTCCCTCAGGGGTCTGTGCTGGGGCTGCTGAGGCCAACTCTGTTCAATATTTTTACTGATGATATGGATGAGGGTACTGAGTCTTTCATTAGTGAATCTGAAGATGACACTAAGCTGGGAGCATCTGTCAATCTGTTGGAAGGTAGGAGGGCTCTGGCATAGAGGCAGAGAAACTTGAAATAGTTGGATGGATGGGCAGAGTCCAATAAGATGAAGTTTCGTAAGTTCAAGTGCCAAGTCCTGCATTTTGGCCACAATAACCCCCTGCTATGTTAGAGACTGGGGGCAGTGTGGCTGGACAGCAGTGTGGCCCAGGCAGAAAGGGACCTGGGGGTTCTGATGACAGCAGCCAACATGAGCCAGCAGTGTGCCCAGAAGGCCAAGAAGGCCAATAGCGCCTGGCCTGTATCAGGAATAGTGTGGCCAGCAGGACCAGGGAGGTCATTATTCCACTGTACTTGGCACTGGTGAGGCTGCACCTTGAGTGCTGTGTCCAATTCTGGGCCCCTCAGTTTAGGAAGGAGGTTGAGATGCTCAAATGTGTCCAGAGAAGGGGAACGAGGCTGGTGAGGGGCTTGGAGCACAAGCCCTGTGCAGAACAGCTGATGGAGCTGGGGTTTTTTAGCCTGGAGAAAAGGAGACCCAGAGGTGACCTCATCACTCTGTACAACTTCCTGAAAGGTGGCTGTAGTCAGGTGGGGGTTGGTCTCTTTCTTCAGGCAACAACTGACAGAACGAGAGGACACAGTCTTAAGCTTTGCCAAGGGAAATCTAGGTTGGATATTAGGAAACGTTTTTTATGGAAAGAGTGATAAGGTACCGGAATTGTCTGCCCAGGGAGGTGGTGGAGTCACTGTCCCTGGATGTGTTTAAAAAAAGACTGGATGTGGCACTCAGTGCAATGGCTTAGTTGAGGTGTTAGGGCATGGGTTGGACTCGATGATCTTGAAGGTCTCTTTCAACCTAGTGATTCTGCGTGTGACATCAAAAATATTTGCTTAGAAATCTAGAAAATATCACTGCTTATTTATAGTCATAAACTTTTCCACAAAGGACTCATTCCTTCTAATTGCCAATGAGAAAATAGACCTATTTTTTCTTCACATGGTTATTCTGAGTGCAATCCCAAATGCTCTCAAAGCTTTTTAAAGGCAAACATTACATGGCTGAAATGCTAGAGACAATCAGAATCACATTTTTGCCTGGTTTTGAACATTATTCACAGTACCAATTCACTGTACTTTTTTTGAATAATAAGGTCAGGAAATGTCACCTGATCTGTTTAGATATGTAGTTCACTAATCTGTGAAGTGCTATCCCCATGTGCGTTACAGTCAGTTTTAGATATTCAGTATCATCAATAAAGAAATTCAGAATTTCTCTCCTTCCATGTAAAATATATTAGATTCTAAAATTAAGTATTTTTATTGAGATTAAAATAAGAAATTAGTTTAAGAAGTATTTTTGCTTAGATTTATCATCTCATCTGCTTAGCTTCACTGTTTCAAAATTAAGACTAAAAGTGCTCCATCCTCTCATGGTTTATAACCCTGGATAAACTAGACAAGTTTCCACAAAATTGTCTTTTAAGTCAAGAATTCAGGAACATCTTATTTCAAAACTTGTTATTACACACAAGCTCTCAGTGGATTTTACCTGGTAGGATTTTATTCAACAAAAACAAAAAAGGGGAAAAAAACCAAACCAAACCAAACCAAACCAAACCAAACCAAACCAAAAAAAAAAAAAAAAAAAAAAAAAAAAAAAAAACCCAAAAAAAAACAAAAAAAAAAAAAAACAAAAAAAAAAAAAAAAACCACAAAAAACNAACAAACAAAACCACAAAACAAAAACCCACAAAACCACATACCTAGAACATTAACCACCTAATTCTTGCATACATTATGTGGCGCTGGTTATTATTACTTTCTCTATAAAACTGGAAAAAAAAACCTCCCCATTTTCTTTGCCCAATTCTTTCCACAGCATTCTGCCTTTTACTTTGAGTGTCATATTTTCAGCCCAGAAAATTCAATTGTATTATAGTTCACTAGGGTAAAAATTGAAAATAAACTACAGTAGAACTAGGGCTATGGGAAAAAACTTCTTTGTATTTGCTGGCAATCTGTAACTATGTGTTTTATAACTGTGGAAAGATGAGCAGGATTAACCTTAAAATATAACTTTAACAGCAATGTTTTTACATGATTGTAGGAATTGCTGTCACATTACAAATAATCTACACGTCTTACTATTCCTTTTTTATTATTACCTTAATGTGGCATAGTTACTGCTTTATTGTCTTTATATGGAGAGATACTATTGTGTAATTCTACTGTAATGCAAGGTCATGGTCAACATTTCTAGTTCTCATTATCTCAGCATCTGAATATCAATGAAAAAACCAAGCCACACATACTTAAAAAACAAACAGATCCGTGATTCAGATCTCCCCACATCTGTGATTGTATTACCATAACCATTGCTCCATGAATGACACCTATGTAAGGACACCGGCAACAAAACACATATTTACAAAAGCTTTAAAAATAAATTTGTTAATCAGGAAGAGAAAAAGTTTACTTGATGTTGACATCAGCTCTTCTAAAACAAAGAACAAATGTTGGAACCAAATGCCAAAAAATCCCACTCTGCTGATCATATTTAGGAAAGCTTTTTCTTCAAAGGCAGTATTTCTTATAAAATTCAACTTCTCAACCAGTCTCCTCAAAATAGGAAAGGAGTCACATATCAATCATCATTGTCACGTCTGCCAGCCTGTCATTGCACATCCTTTAAAGCTGATACCTCCAAACCTTCAACGTACACAGATTAAAAAGTAGGAGTACTTAAAACTCTATTCCCTTCATTCTGAATGCATTTTTTAATGCAGTTTCAGTTGAACTTCACTTTAGCCATGATAAAATATCAAGTACTAGTGATCTGTGTAAAAAAGAAGAAATTCATTAACTTCCTCTTCTCAGTAAATAGTTCATGTCAGTATTTCTCTCTGGTCTTGTCACTAAAGTTAGTCATGAATAGCTGTAAAGCCTGTGGCACTACAAATCAGTTTGTAGAGGGAACAGAGATTATCCAGTGACTAATATCTCAAAGTAAGAAAAACCATGTTTGAGTATGAATGATGTGGATATTGGGTATTCTTTAAAAAAAAATCACAAAAGCTATCCTTATTTGAAAGTTCACTAATAACTCCATGTTCTATACACAAATAATAAACACATATAGGGCGTCTTCAAAATACTTATGTGATAACTGTCCTTTAAAGTTGCACATAATTAAACATTTCTAAAATAATACAAAAAAATTTATAGCAAAAAAATCACTGAAAATCTATCATGGAACAGGTTACATTACACATGTATAATCATAAAAAGTAAGTGAAGTCCAGGAGTTACATTAAATGATTCCCATTTTCTCTCTTTTTCCTTTTCTGCCACTACTTTGACCTTTCTGCTGCCAAGGGAAAAACAATAGCAAAGAAGGCAACATGTCCCAAAACATATGTTTCAATGAACTGAGATCTGCACAAAATAAAAGCACTGAGGTATAGCAGATGGCAGTTTAAGATCTTAAACATATTTTCACTGTGAGGATGATTCTAGGAGTAGAAAAAGTCATAGGTGAATAAATGTGAAAATTTATGTGGAAAAATGTAGGTATGACACCCCAGAGAAATTGTAGTAAAAACAGTAGTCATAGTGACATTTTGCTGGTACAAACTGAAAACTATGGAATGCATAGTGCTGACAGAAGGACAGCAGTGCATTGCTCAGCCAGGCTATTAAATATTTTCAAGTCCTACAGATTCACTGGGGCTAGCTCTACTTCACACTCATAATTATAAAGTGAATAAAATAATACATAACCATTTCAGTAAATCTTTAAGAACTCTTCTGCTGAGGACCATAGCACAAGTAGTATAGTAATAATGTCAAGACATCTTCAAGACAAATTAACTTGAAAATTTGTCAAAATTGTCTTTCAAAGTATTAGAACATAAGCCTCCTCCCTCTCCTTCACTTCATCCCCAACTAAATTCCTCATGCAATTGAAGAACATAATTTACACTTTCATGAAGTTGATGCAACACAATCTTGTTTTACTTTTATTAGTTATATTTTGCTATATAGGCACTTGAAGCTGGTGATTACTACAATATTACACATATTTTTGTATTA
>WEIU01009554.1:0-12516 GCA_013389925.1 Aegithalos caudatus | reverse complement strand
TTAATGCACATTGCATCTTTTATGCCTTTAGAAATGGACACCAGCAATTGCTGTGAAAGCACCAGAATGAAACTGAGCTCATTATTTCATAGAACTGCTGCAAAGGAGACAGTAAGAGCTCCCTGTGGCATGGATCTGATAAGCTGGTAGAAGTTTCCGGAGCTTTATGTATGCCAACTGACTCTAACTCTACTCTCATCATCAGTTGTCAAAGAGGTGACAGCTCCCAGTAGACATCTTGGCTGTAATGAGCTCTTGGCTAAAATTTGGTTTTTGAATTGGGAGTATAACTGTGCAGCTTGCTGTTCTGATGCTTGGACACCTTTTCATTTTTTCCCTACATGCTTTTTTCCCTCCACAACCTTTTGTTCACAAGCCAGCCAAGTCTTCTGTCTCAGTTCTTCTTTTCTTTGTTTTATTTTAGATCCACACCTCTTTCAGCATTTGTGCTGTCAGTCAGAGCAAACTTGTGATGCTTTTGGTCATTCCTCCACAGTAATAAAGAGAAGCACAGAGTTGGTGCCAAGCAAGGGACTCTGGCACAGTGCATCATTGGCAGGAGGCTACTAGTACCAAATACTGGTACTAGTATTTTATGCTGCTGTGACTATTTTGCTTCTGGTTTGAGGTTTTATAACTTGGACTTCTCCACACTGCAAGAAACTAAAAATTTACAATTCATCTTATCTGCTGCTAAGCTTACCCAGACTAATTCTAAATAAGATGCCTTATAATAATTTATTTTGCCCAGGAAAAGAGAGGGATTCTGTGGTATGTTACACTGGCCAAAGTACAGTTCTGCAGGGACTGTTTTGCTCACACTTTGTTACCTACCTAAGCTCTGCCTTCAGTGAAGTCAAACATTATGGGAAGAACACAAAATTGATATGGCAAAATTATAAGCTTTTCAGTTGTACTCCAAAGCTTTTAAATGATGTGTAAGCCACTTTTATTCTCATGAATTTAGATTAATGATTTATGAATGTGACAATAGCTGGAGTTAAGTAATAAAATTCTGTTAAACTCTTCATAATATATGGGAAAGATATGTACCTTCATGCATCTCATCCTTTGAAAGGAAAAAAAGAAATACTTTCTGAAGTCTCTCCTTTCATTCAGACAGAAGATAGATGTGTTCTGTCATGTTCCAAGACTTAATTATATTTTTTGGACTTACATGGCAATATTAAACACAGCAACTAAACTTATGTGGGTTATTGCCATTTCCTAGATAAAACGGGTTAATTAATTCCCTGAGGGGACTAATGAGGCTGTGCTTTTGGTATAATCATATTAATTTTATGATTGTGAAGGTACAAACAAGTGAACAAATAAAATAATAGATTCTCTTTAAAAGCTGATTGATTCTGTAAAGTGCTATGTTTGTTAATTATATGGTCAATTTCATGCTGGCATTCTCTGTTCAGAAGGTAACAAAATTAGTTTACCTGGGTGAATTCAGATCAGTACTGACTCCTGTTCAAAAGAATTTGTTGACACTGCTTAATGACAAAGGAATACTCTATTTTCATGGAAAGTTTGAATCAATCCATTTTATTTCCGTGGACTATTAAACTATCTTTTTCTGATGGAGCCATAGCAGAAATTCATTAGTTCACACTGACAGACCTAAGAAAATATATCCTGATTGTTTTTACGTTCTAGTGTTGTCTTACAAAGTTAACTGAGATTTAGTGATATTGTATCAAAGTTCTGTAATATTTAAGTCTTTATGCATCTATGACAATCAACCAAGTTAAATTTTTCTTCAGAAGTACTAAAGCCCCTTGAACACCAGTCTTAGGCTTGTGATACATTTTGTAANTTGTTTGTTTTGTTTTGTTTTGTTTTTCCCCCGGACTGGCTAGATCTTCAAGTACCTTGAGTACTTTGCTGAAGAACTTGACTTAGAGCAGCCTCCAGTACTTTAAGTGCTACCTGACTTGCGAAGCACACTACTACATTTTGAATTCTGATTTTGAGTAAGATCATAATTTCCATTTGTTCACATAGCATAGAATAAAGAAATAAAACCTTTATTTTAAAATTAATTCTGTAACACAATGCATTTCCTAAAGAGTCAGCTTGTACTAAATAACACATAATAAATATTAAAATGAAATATATTCTGACAAAAATTCATGTTCTGTCCTGTAGACAACAGATGCTTACAAATTAATTTTGCTTCTAAGATATTCCTCAAAAGCAGGAGGATATTTTAGTATTTAAATTAAGATAGAATTACTGTCTATATAATTGCTTATGTTTTGTTACCCCTGTAGTCTCACTTTCTTGCTTCTGGTGGCACTTTTTGAATTACAAGCATCAGTTTAATACTATTACATTTGCTGCCTCGATTTAAATAAAAACAAGTGGAAATATCATAGTTTAAGTGCTCTAATTTTTAGAAAGAAAGGGTTATTTTAATTTGGACAAGTGTAATTCTGCTTATAGCTAAAATAAATTTAAATAAGTTAAAAATCTTGAAACCCCAACTAAAATATAATATCAAGCTTTAAACCACAAGTTTCATAATACAGGTTTTCTTCCCTGTTGTTTAAAGAACAAAACTTTTGTTGGTTTTCAGGTCCCCTTACTGTGACATATCTCCTTCCAAAGTGCATCACTTAATATTATAAGGTTTTTCATTAGCTTATATTTATATGCATTCTGCTGATATAAACACTCTCACATTTTCATTCTAGATGCTCTTTGGTTGCAGAATTTGACACAGTTCACAGGTTTACTGTGTTCTTTGTATTTTCTTGAAATGCAATTACTGAAGAAAAGACTTTGCTTCTTTTCATTTTGTTTAGTGAAACACCAGTTTTACTAAAATCAAGTAGGACTAACTAAAAATCTAGTAGGATTTTCTGGTTTTGGAAAGAAAGTTGTTGCACTATCTGAATTATAAATAGAAATTCAGTGAAATCTCCGTGTAAATATTGTGAAAGTCTGATAAAATAGTACCTTACTGTTTTAGGGAGGTAGACAATTAAATGGCTACTAAATGAATCTCAAGAGGCAGAACTATGCAAGAAGTATTTGTCCGTACTTACAAAAGTCCCAATTAATATATTCAGGAGAAAGTTGAAGAAGAACAAGGCACTTCCTTCTAAGACAGTGTCTTGCGCTTTTACAAGGGGGGACACTGAAAGAGGTGACATCTTAAAATCTCAACCAGCTTTGATCATCAGGGTGAATACCAAGCTGCTTTATGAAGCAGAAGCCCTTCAAATCCCACTGTTTTCTTTTTCTGTGTCCTTTTGTGTTCCATGGCTGTCTCTTTCAGGTCAGTATGAAATTCAGATTTATTAAGCTTTAATTTACGTCTCCAAAGAATATTTAATTTTCTTAATATGGGTGTGATAGAATAGTTTACAACTGTGCTCATATACTTCACTTTTGAGTCTTACCCATGTAAACTTAGATATGTAATATTATGTATTCTTCAAATTTAACCTACTTTACCCTACAGCTCCATTAATCTTTTAAATTTTGTACTGTTCTTTGAAGTGAAAGATAAGAATCTGAACTTCTGATATCCACTATAAGTGTGTGTTGCAAAGTCCTTTTAGTTTCCTATTCTACTGTACAATTGTCCACTGCATCAGTGTTTCCCACAGCAATCAATTTTCTTTTCTATATTTATTCTTTTATAATATATCAATTTGTGACTGGCATTTCTTTTTATGAATAGTTATTTTCTGTTTAAATATTTAATATTTTATCTATATTACATGAATTAAATTGATTCCTGAGTAAATGTCTGAATTTAAAATATAATGCAAGTTTATTATGCTTTGTTTCAATCTTGTTATAGCTTAATACCCTTACAGCCAGTTAAATCTTCTCTTAATTTGAAACGACAGGCAATTCTCATATTGATCAACTTAATAGCTGTGGTGTAAGAAGATTAGTGAAAGTTCTTGCTTACGGAAAATATTCAGCATATGACTAGATGTTCTTAATGGCGCATATATTTACCTGGTTATTTTCACAGTAAATTTTAGTCTCTTGGAAATCCTGGAATCTTTATGTCTGACAACAGATTGGATTATTGTTGGATTACCTTTGGAGATGTAAGACTGTGATTTCACAATACCATTTCATGTCATTTCTGTATTACTTGCCTGTTAGTTTCCTAATCAGAAATAGATTTCATGTAAAAGGATAGAAAAAAAAGACCAGGAGGGATCTCAGTTTTAACCTGTGTACTTTTAAATATACCATTTTATAACAAGTTTCCATTCTAATGTTAACCTCTTGTAATAAGGCTTTTATAGTTTTATCTCATGATAGTGAAGAAAACTTTAGCATAACCTCTTGAATTTTAATGGCAGATAAGTAAATTGTGGAATAAAAAGAGGAGTCCAATTGGAAATATCAACACCTTAGGCTATGTCTTTAAGTTTGATGTTTCCAACAAAGCTTCTTCAATTCCTTAGCAAAGAGAAAGCTGCATATTTACACCAGAAAGAAAATAAAAGAAACAACGATTTCCACCCTCAAGAAGCAATGTAATATTTTGTAAAAATTTAGTTAGGCTCTTGGCAATTCTTGTTAAAGTGCAACAGAAGAGTTTTGGGGTTTTTGAGATATCACAATGGGTTTGAACTTTCCATGTGGCTTTTAAATGGAAAAAAATATTCCTTTTCTTGTATGGATCACTTTATTCAACTTACCATTGTAGTGCTGTGAAGCAAAAAATTCTTTATTGTTTGTATGGATCTTAAATTACTTGTTTTTGTCACTAGAGCAATAAACACTAACTGTTTCTGGAAAATCAGGAAATCAGCAAATCCTAGAAAGTCATGAAACCTTGAAGCAAAACCCAGACTTAGATTATGTGACAATTTAAGGGTCAATAATGTCTGAGTGTGGAATTACCCAGAGTGGTGACAAGAGTTACTCTAAGAACCAGGCAAAAAGCAATAGATTTGTATCCTTGTTTTGTGAGCAAAGGAATTTATGCTTTCCTAAGTTTCTTTTGAAAATTGATTATGTAAGTGTAATTGATTATGTAAGTTAACAGTCTTGAGGTTGAAATTTATCAACTAGAATTATGTGATTGTATCAATAAAATCTTCCTAAGTACAATTTGAACTTACGGGCTTTCATTAGTCAAGTGGAAGAATGTTAAGACCTGATATTCTACAAATCAATGGCTAATCTTTTGTAAAATATCATAGATTTAATTACAAATTGCACATTTTTAGTACCACTTCAGATTTTCTGTTATTCACAAATGTATGGAATGTCATGATTCCTGTTCTTTTTTAATCAGTTGGGAAAAAAAGGTTGGTTAATAAAGTGAAAAAATACTTTGTTCTCAGGGGGAAATATATTTTGCTCACCAAATATAATTGCAAGTCATGCTATCAGGATTTATTGACTTGAAGTCCACAAAAAATACAGGTTTGAATTATCTCTGCCGGGAATTGCTTTAAAGGGATATTATTGTTATTAAAAGTTGAAAGATTTAGTCTGAGAACTGTACCTAAACAGAAAATTGTAGAATTACATTGTTCAGACCTGCTGAGGGCTATTCACTTGTGATGACACTGGTTATTAGATCTGCCTGCTCCATTTTCTGTGGTAAACTGCATACACTAAATTATACTGCAGGAAATTCGTAATGTTTTTTCAAGATATCCAAATTACTGTTAAAATTCTATATAATTTGCTGTATATATTGGGGTGTTATCTCCCAAGATTTCTTGTTTCTGCTGCAGAATCAAAGTGTCTCACTCACTTTTACTCCTGAAATCCCAAGTTTTAAATATTTTATTTTTTAGTATAAAATTGCAGACCTAAATCAATTATTTTTTTAGAGAAGGAGACTAGATAGAGTAACAAGTGGCTGTATTTGTTCTCAATGTCGAATTCAGTTGGAAGTTATATATTTTTATGAAAAAAAGACAAAAATACAAAAAATGAATCCATCAGAATCAACTGGCATATTCTATTGTGCTACAACAATACTACATCAAATAGTTTTTAAGACTAAAGCAAAATAAGTATATTTGAAAAATGCTTCAAAAATGGTTAACCCACAGAATTGCAAATATATACATTACAGTTATTATTAATGATAAATATGTCTCATTGCAAAGATAATAATTTATCTAAACTTGGGTTCCTTAAAAAAATGAAGAGGAGTGAAGATTTAGATTACTTTTTTCATTAATTAAGAGGGGTACGGTTATAACTACTACAGTGCTTCAAGAGTATCATTACTTACAGACATTTCTCAGTTGATTGTGGTCACATAGAAAGAGAGCAAAAATGAAATGGTTCCCAAAAAGCAAAAAAAGAATTGTTGTTGTTAAAAATTATTAAAAACTCTGCAACACCCAAAAAGATTAAAAATAACAGAAAAGGTCTTACTAAAAGAACTTATAATGTGAAATTAATCTCATTTTTTCTTATAGATCATCTGATCATAATAGCAAATGAAGTAGTGTTTTGTGAGATTATTTGATGAGTAATTGATGAATGTGTTTTGTCAGAGAAATGTTCTCTTATCTTGCAGCTTAGAAAATTAAATTTTGTATGAAAAGAGTGTGTCTGGGGTGTCCAATACCACAGAAGAACAAATGAAGTAGAAGAATATAACGCCTCAATGTCTGTATAGAGATCAGTCACAAATTCTGTCCCTCAGAGGCCCAACGGGGACCGGTCTTGTTTAATATCTTAATCAGTGACATAGGCAGTGGGATCAAGTGCACCCTCAGCAGGTTTGGAGATGACATCAAGCTGAGTTGTACAGCTGACACACCTGAGACTGGATGCTGTCCAAAGAGACCTTGGCAAGTTCTAGAAATAGGCCCATGTGGGATTCATGGGGTTTAACAACCCCAACTCTCCCAGCCTTTACTTACAGGGGAGGTGCCCCAGACCTCTGGTTATCTTCATGGTCCTCCTCTGGACTCACTCCAACAGATCCATGTCCTTCTCATGTTGGGGCACTCAGAGCTGGGTGCAGCACTGCAGGTGGGGTCTCAGCAGAGCAGAGGGGCAGAATCCCCTCCCTCACCTGCTGCCCACACTGCTTTGGATGCAGCCCAGGACACATTTGGCTTTCTGAGCTGTGAGTGCACATGGCTGGGTCATGTCCAGCCTCTCCAGCACCCCCAAGTCCTTCTGGGCAGGGCTGTTCTTGATTTGTTACTCCCCCAGCTCCTCTTGATACAAGGGGTTTTCCCAACCCAGGTGTAGCACCTTGCTCTTGGTCTAGTTAAACCTCGTAAGATTCCCATGGACCCATTCATGAAGCTTGTTAAGATGTGGTTAGTCATAAGTAGGAAAAGGAAAACAAAACATACCCTACTAAGGTAAATGATGTACTTCTGGGAAATACTTAAAAAATACCACACAGGTCCTTTTTAACATAAGTATTGCATATGCTGGGGCTTTACCTGGGTCACAGAAGAATCATTAATGTATTAATTAAAAAAAAACAAAACAAACAAACATAAAACCCCACAAAAAAACCCCAGTATATTTCAACTTAAAAATATCAGGGTCACAGTAGTGTCTGTTACCTGTGTCATGGTTTCAGGACAGAACTTGAAGAGAACCTACAAGACCATGCTGTGGCCATGTGTTTGCTCTCAGTGATGTATTTTCCAGCATAAAACTGGTTATTGAACACTGTCTTCAATGACTGACCCATGTTCATCCTCCTGGATTTACCCTAGCTGGTAGTCTTCAAGCCAGTAGGCTTGAACTAAATGCTAAAATGCTATAATAATAAATGTTAAAACTCCTGAATTCCTGAAGTATGTTTCGAAAAGCACATAACTGAGAAAGAGTGGCAATTTTTGTCTTTGTTTAGAAGGAGCTACTTATAGTATTTATGTTTTGTACTTCACATAAGGCTCATTATCAAATGCCTGTAAAAGCAAGACGAAAGGAACAGACAAGCATTTTTCTTTTTTCTATGACAACCTGGTATTTAACTTTATGTACCAAATCTTTATTGGATAGAAATCAGCAGAGTTCTATTACAGTCTGTTGAACTACATGCCTTTCAGCAATTAAAGCTTCGTGACCATAACTCTGAATTAAATATTTTTGCTTTCTCTCCTTAATCTCAGTTTTTCTATTAATATTATCTCCCAGGTGGAAAGCGTACCACTCCACAATCAGTTTTCTTTTAAATCTTTAGCTTCATTTTAATATTTCATATCTTGCTAAAAACTTATTTATTACATTATATAAGTGAAATAACATCTTCAGGATTTCTCTTTGTCTAACTTTTAAATGTAGCAATAAAGCAAGTTTCTTATGGTGTGGCTAGACATTTGTATGTTTACTACTTAAAATTCTATTACACTCCCAAAATGTGATGTACACATATTTTTAGTAGTAATCTACTTTTCTGTTATTACAGCTCTCATCACAGTCACTCATATATTGTACTTTTTCTTTGAGCATTGCAAATACCAAACCCAAGAAAATGCGTAAGCTAAAAACACTAAGCAATACATTACTTTTCCATAGCTGTCTTTATTTATGTTTTTCAGCAGTTTGGTGAGCAATCAGCTACTTAACAGTAAAATTCTAAGCACTTCTATATGCATGTGACAGTTTTCTGATTTAAAATTTTGAATCAGCACCTTAAAATGAATTCTCTGCCATGCTCAGATTTTAAAGATTTTTTAGAAGAGTGGATAAGAGCTCAATGGATGTAATATGACAGTGAGTATTTAGTAATCACCATAACAGCAAGATGCTGGTGAGGCAAAATATGTTTTTATCTACTGCAGCTTGCTTATTCTAAATTTTCTAGTTACACCTACATTAAGGAAGGTCTTTTAAAGACTGTATGTTTTCCTCTGGGTATTTCTTTTTCTGTCTGTATTCTCATGAATAACTGATAGTCAGCTGTGACATTTATTAAAAGAAATTCTTATTCTTATCTCTTAAGAAGAATCAATTCCATTCCTGGAGTTCTGTGCATCTACCTAGAGGCTTGGTGATTTTTTCTTTTCCTCATGTAGAAATTTTAAAATGTAGATTGAGTTATAAAATTAAAATAGATTCTATAGTTATGTACAGAAGTGGGAAAAAACCCCAAACAAAACCTAACACCTGCAGGATGTCTGATTTACTTATCCTTTTGCTGATGTCAATTTTCATTTATGTGTTTGATACAGAAAACACACATGGTGTGTAACAAAACATTTTCTCTTAATCTAGAGATGGCACAACGTTTTGATTCATCTTGTAAGAATAACTGCACGAAAAAAAGTCCTTTGACTCAATTGAATTCAGAAGACAACTCTGAACTAAGATCATCTGAAGTGAAAAACACAGTTAATATTTCAGTTTTAATGCTGAGTACATCTGTCTGCCTATGTTTTGTTAATTTCAGTGCTACTCTAAAAGATTAGTGGATATTGGGAAGGAGACACACAAAGTCTGGTCACATGGTAACAAATGTGCTTGTGACTGATGAACTTCAATTCTAGAAGGTAAAAGGAAATTTATACAGTAGCATGCCAGTCTAGCAGCTGGTAATCTCGGTATCCCTGGGTGTTGTGTACATTAGGAATGGGAATAGCATTGTGCTGCTGTAATATTGTGCTCCTATTCGAAGGAAGCAATAAGGATTTGTGTGTCTTGAAGTGTTGTCCCTTTCAGAATTGAATTCACAGTCCTAAACACTGATTTCATGTACCTACTGTGTCAAAAACATTTGCATTTTTTTGTTTGGTTTGCAATTTTTTTGAGTTAGAAAATATTGATGTGATTTAAACAAGAAACTAGTCCACAAACAACTATTACATGAAAGCTGAAAAAATCTTGGGAAATAATATGACCAAGTTGTCTATCTTGTGCCTAAAGACAGCATTGCACCAGGAAACCCTAGTCTTAAGAGGATTTAAAAAGGCATAGTAACAGTATGTATACTTGTGATTTTCAAGATTTGAACTCTGCGTTTATAGTTGAGACGTAATAGGTTGATCTATACTTTGCTATCCTTTGCAGTACATCTACTTCAGATCATTAGATCTGAAGTAGATCTGAGCATGCTGCCAAAAATATTAATTGACAGCAATTTTAAACCAGAGAAAAAACACTGTAGCAATGTTCCTCTATTCAGATGCTTCTTGTAAATGCAATGAGGGAATGATACTAAGTTTTCACACCATGCTTCATGTCTTTTTCATCAGCCATTTTCACACTTTTGAAGAAAAAGAATCAATACCAATTATGCAACAGAAGTATTTGATTTACATTCACAAGCTTCAACTAGTCCTGATTTATTGCTGGCAGAGGTTTTTAACAAGCAGGTCATAATTGCAAACATTCCTCATTCCTATGGTATTATTTCCTTTTAAATTTTTTTAGTACAGTATTGCCCCAATATATAAATTTTATATATTATCTCCACCAGATATAGAGACTATGATTCCAAATGGAATTTAAATATGAGTATTTGAAACAGAAAGTCTAGTCAAGAGTGTGTGTGTTTCAAAACATTCTACACAGGGATGAAAGGAATTTATTTTCCCAGACACATTCAAAATATCTGTATTGCAATCATTGATGTTTGAACATTTGTGTTTTCTATTTATTTTATATGCAAGGTGAATGTGAGTAAATGAGATGTAAAATGGGAGTAAACAAGCATGTGGAAAATCACTTTTCTTCCGCAGCACAATCCTAAAGTAAAGGTCAGGCTCTTTAAAATTCTTCTTACTCAAATTATCTTAATGACTCAAAAATTAAAATAAAAATTTGAACATTGTTTCATGTAGCATTTTAATATTAAATTTAATTAAAAGAAATATTGTTACATTTTTGCTACCACTACAAAGATGCATGAGCATTTTCAGAGTAACTTAAAATTAATCACAGAAATTCTCTGATGAATCTTTCTGGTAAACCATGAGATTGTGCTTTCTGAAGCAGGGAAGTCCTTTATAATGCATTATTTTCAACAACCCTTTGAAATTATAGAGTTCTCAATCATTTTATTTTAGCCATTTTGCAGGTGATGTTATAAAGGCAAAAATGTTGACCTTTAATTGACTTTAACACTTCCAATTATTGATAGAGGGTCCTAAATTGTTCACTAACAATGTTTCTTCCTCAGCTCATACAGCTGAAACTAGAAAATTGCCTGGTTTGCCAATTAGAGGTGTTAATACAACAGAAAGAGATGAACAGAGTGACAACACTATAAATGTGATTATAGGTGGTGGATAACAGTGCCTGCAAATAAGGCTGTGAAATGCTTTCAAGTGTAGACAAAATGGTTTGCCGCTTTAAGACTAACTATACAAAAATTGGTCTCCTATTGTGAAAGTACTGTCTTTTATTTTATGTAGTGTTGCAGTCCAAGGAGAAACCTGAAACCCTGCCAGGAGCTGGCCTTTGCATCTTTTGCTAACCTTGTTACAGCACCATCATCATTAATCAAATTTGCAATGATAAACAGATCACCAT
This sequence comes from Aegithalos caudatus, assembly GCA_013389925.1. Classification (NCBI taxonomy): domain Eukaryota; kingdom Metazoa; phylum Chordata; class Aves; order Passeriformes; family Aegithalidae; genus Aegithalos; species Aegithalos caudatus. The sequence continues at coordinate 1,053 of WEIU01009554.1, read as the reverse complement.
TCTGAATGTCTTCCTGGACCTTAACAGTTTAAATATTGGACTGCTGTGTCCATACTGACCCTATAAAAGATTTCTTAGTGATTTCTCTATGCTAAGGACTCCGAACAGTCCAATGTTCTCTACTGTTCTGTGAAGTGACAGCAGGAAAACATTTCCTGAGAAGAAAACCAGTAAGTCCTGAACCTCAGTGTTCCAAATTAACCAGAGGCCAGATACTTCTGGTGAGTTAGTGTTTCTCAATCTATGACGGTCACTGAAGTGGCAGAAGGTACTTCCTAAAATGATTGGTACAGTCTGGCTCAAAGAAAAGAATTAACAAAAAAATCTATTGCTGTGCTCACAACTAGGGACTTCAAAAATGGAGAGAAAATTAATGGAAAGGGAAACCAAATTTTGTTTGGTTGTAAATAAAAGTGTTTTTAGCAATGACAGAAAGGATGGCCCCTGCCTCAATCTTTGAGGGGCATTGTGAGAGTTAGAACTAAAAAAAAAATTAAAAATTAATAAAATAAAACAGACAGTTACACTCCATGAGGCAATCCTCCCTGGTATTCTAGCAACTGGCTCAACCTAACTCAAAGATTGCACCAAGTCTAAACTTTAGAGCTGAGTGTGGGAGTGTGGTCAGGACAGGTCCCAGGAAGAGAGGGAGGAGCTTAAGAGATGTCCAGCACCCAGATGTCCTGATGGAGGGGTTAGGCTACTTAAAGAATCATCATCACAGGTATTGAGGAAAAAAAACACCAAAAAACCCTAAAAAACCAGGTCTTAGTATGAATTTGCAGAAGCGTGACTTTGTGGCAGAGCTTGATGCTGAGTTTCACTCTATTAATTACTACTTGGATGAATCATACTTAAGAAAATCAGATTTGTGGTGCAGAGGATACAGATACAAAAAGCTGAGGGTGCAAAAGGGTTTAGTAGCACTTAATCATTGAACAGTTTACTATTTATAATGTGATTCAGTAAGATTTGCTAAAACAGTGACTTAATTTCAGATTCATGATTACAAAACTCATGCCATTATCAATTCACACACACACAGGATCAGAG
>WEIU01009502.1:2188-12896 GCA_013389925.1 Aegithalos caudatus | reverse complement strand
AGGTACACTACGTATGGATGTTGCTCCTGAAGGTGCAATCTTTGCACTTTCCATCTTTTTGCCATTTCACATTTGCATTAACATAGGGATGGGGTGTTTAATATGGGTGTGCCATTGTTTGGAAATCAGTTTGCAAAGCACTTTGGGATCCTTCTGGATCAAAAGTACTATATAAGTGTCAGTCATTATTACTATCATTTTTATGATTATTATCATTGTAAGTTCACAAAGAGACAAACAACCACTTTGGAACACTGGAGGTAGATTTTTCAAAGACACAGTGGAGATTTGGGCTGCATGTGAGTGCCATGAATGCACAGTTAATGGGAGTTCTAATGGATTACACAGCAAGGGGAGGTTTGGCCTTGTGAAAGGAAGGGTACTTTCAGAGCTACGACTCCAGACCTTAAAGCATCACAGGTAGGTGCCTGGGAATTTCCGCTTCTTTGCCTCCTGTGGAAGATGGTTCATGTCAGGACATGTAGGGGGGAATACTGGGGGAATTGATGTGAGGAACATGTGTGGGAGCCCTGCAAGCTGGCAGCTGTATTGGGATTTGCAGCCGTTTCTGACCCTGTAGCATGATGTGCATATTCCAGGATAGTGCTAGAGAAGCTCACCTTCTCCATAATGCTGTGCAAATTCATCTTGGAGTAAAACCTTTCATCTGGATAGGTGAGAAACAGAAATCAAGAAGTAGTGTCCCTGGCATTTTGAGAGTTGGAATGTGTGTCAGAAGAGACAACTGTTTTCTGTACATTCAGAAAGAGGTTATATTCATAACCGCCAAATACAACTAATCTTCTGTGTTAGCATCTCCTATCCCCACCACTGTTCTGCAAGGGGTTACTGTCCTTCTCATCTCTAACAACAAAAATTCTTGTTTGGATGAACTTAAAATTAACTCAATTTCTGGGGACATTCATACTTAGGCTTGGGGGGTTTAGCAGTGTGGAATTTCAAGAGTTTGATTTTTTTTCTTGTTTTGGTACTTATTATTTTGCCAACAGATAGTTTCTCAAGGATTTAAATTGAGATATTTCTGAGGACTTTAGAGTAGAGGGATATCTGTTGTAGAACCATGACCCAAGTTTTGTATAGAAATATAGCTCTAGATTGTGAATACATCTATAGATGACACAGGTTCTGCTTTTAATATTGCAGTTTCATATCACTGTCTTCGCTTGTTTCTTGGAGAGGCTAAAAGCCAAATGTTTGGCTCAAATCAGACATGACATCTTAAAACATAATTATAAAGTAGTTGACTGAGATCAAAAGTTACTGTTAGCAGGTTGCACGGCTGAAGTTGAGATGGTCATAAAACATATCCCATGATGTAACAGTCCCTAATGATATACTAAAACTGGATCTGGTATATTAGAACATGATTTTGACAACATAAACAGAAACAGCTACTGTCCTAGCCGTATCTGTTAGTATTCAGGCATCTACTTCCAAAGAAAATTAACCCTCAATCTGGATTTTAAACCACATAATTTTAGTTTAGTCTCTTAAGAAACAGAATTTATGCAATCAGCCTCTTTGTGTTCCTGTCCATCTGTTCCTTCTCCTCAGGAACTGTGAAACCACTGAAATTTGACTGATCTGTAGCATATTTGGGGTCCCCAGGTCTTGGATTTTGAAGGGGAGCGAAAGCAGCATGAAGTGAGATGAGCTGGAGGTGGAGTGAAGCAGCATGGAATTAGGCCCCTCTAAGTGGCTTACTTTGCTTCTGAGTTTAAAGGACAGAGAGATCATGTTATATTCCATGTGATAATGAAAAGGCAGATGCTACAAATATCCTATTGGTTTGCTGGGTAGGAGCATCCCAGACTGTATCCCTCATAGCGTACACTACAGAATGACAATTTAGGGTAAATGGGATCTGTGGCATAAGCCACATGTAAATAAATCAAGGGTAAATCAAGGTCACAAACCCATTCCCTCAGTTTAACAGAAAGTTCCTGTCTCGTTCACTAAATTAGGAGACATTAAGACCCATGTGGATACCATACAGTCAAAAGAAGGGGAAAGGACAAAACAACCTTTATTCACAGTAATTTTTTTTATAATCCACCTGTCCACACTATTATTGTCTTGTAATTAGGGTGAAAGACTCAGCAATTCTCTTTTTTTTGTTTGTTTTTTTTTTTATGGTCATGATTATTAGTGGGTTTTGGTTCACATCTGCATCTTTATGTGTTCTTTTGATTAAAATAATTTAGATTTTTTTAAAAACTAGGCTCAATTAACCCTGTGTCCTTTAGTTTTTCAATTTGTACATATAGAGATAATAAATGTCCCATTTACAGAAATGTTATTCAAAATTAACATTTTTTACAACCAATTTGCAGACAAAACAGTTGAAAAAATGATGCAGAGAAAAACCCTTTGCAAGTGCAAAGTAATTATTGAAGATGAATTTACAGATGTAAGATGACAGAAAACTGTTCATGAAAATCCAGCTGCAAATCTTAAACACAACTATTTAATACTAGCATACCACTCTAGTAAGCTTTATGGATTAAGGGACCAAAAGGGATTTGGATTTGGAATGGATCAAGACCCTCCAAGGTTTCTACTGGCCATGTATTTCCAAAATAATCCCACTATCATTACAGTGTTTTCATGTTCAGCTTGAAAAACATCATTTGATTTCTCATCTCTTCAAAGGTTCCCTAAGTTGTTGATTACAATTCAGATGTTGAGAAACTGGAGGATGAGTGTGGGCTTTTGTTTTTTGGTTTGGGTTTGTTTTTTGGTTTTGGTGGGTTTTTTTGGATTTTTTTTGTTGTGGGGTGGTTTTTTTTGTTTTTTTGTTTTTTTGGGTTTTTTTTTGCCGTGGAATATTTTTGCTGGAGAAATGAGGTGGCAAACAATGTTTTTGACAAATAGATGCCAATTTAATGCTGCTACGTATACTATTTCTACTTTCCCCTGCAGGTGCTTCCTTTTACAGTCCCACAATGTGCTACTTTCCAGAGGCTATGCCTCTGATTATCTCAAAGCTGACAGCATTTCAAACAGTCAGCAACCCTGTTTTAAACAAAGCTGTGGTGATTGGTTGAAAAACACAGCCTGAAGACCTCCTGATCCAGGAAGCCACTTACACATATGACATCTTCCCCATACCCTTACTTCTTCAGATACACTCAATACTAGTTTCTACCATGATAGTGCCCGTGGGAAATCAAACAATTAATAATGGCTGAGAAAAATGCAAAGTTAATTGATGCTTGTTCTATTCTTCAGTGAAAATTGTGGTTGCCCATGATAGAAGATCTGCAATAGTATTTTTCTTCCTGTGTCTTCCTTTTTGGAACTGCTAAGTCTTTGGGTCAAGAAGGTGATTCTCATATCTGTTAAATTCTTGGCCTAAATTAACACTTCAGTTGGGAAAACAATTTTCTCCCTAACGTCATTATTTTTTTTCTTCATATCTTGAACACACCTTGTAGAAAATTAAAGCTGATTTAAAGATTTTAAGACTCAGAGAGTTGACTCAATCAAAATAAACCATGCTGTAATTTTAGACGTAGTTTTTCTAATGTGATATTCTGTGATGTCTTTATATCCTAAACTAAAATGCCCTCTGCCTTCAGACAATTTTTCTTCTGATAGGTAATAATAATAAAGAGGAACAAATTTTCCTAACTTTCCTTTGTAGAAGCTACATTTACAACATCCTTAAATCCCTTTCTGAAAAAAGATTTCAAGGCTCCTTTTCTGTTTTTTTTTTTTTAACTCTTCCATTGCCCTCACCTCTTATCAGTATTCAGTTTGTAAAATGGGCAGTTGAAACATGCACTGTTTTGATTTAAAATCCTCATTAAAGCCCTATGGATAAGTCATATATGTTGCCTTTTCCTCATTAAGCCTTTACTCCTGGAACTCACAATCCTCTTGGTCCAAGAAATCACAGAGGAAATTTGCCATGCTGGCAGAACAACCTGAATTCTTCATGTGTGTTGCTGCTATTGTGTTCTAGATATATATGCACTCTTGCTTTCTTCCTGTTATAGCTGTGAGGCTGCACTTGGGGAAAGGAGGGAAGATGAATGCAGAATCTTCAGGAAGAAAGGAGCATTTAAAGGAGTGGAATGTGGAGACAGGATGTTCCAAGCAAAACAGGGACATAAAAAGGAATGAAACATCATTTTGAACAAGGAGAAAAGGGGAGAGGACACAAAAATGTTGAGTTGTTGGCAAGCACTCAATCAAAGAGGGGAGCCTTGAAGTCAAGGGCAATGCCTTCCATTATATCAATACAATTAATGGCATCCTTGTGTTCAGTTATTTGCATGCAAGTTAATGCTGGCAAAGATCAATGCTGAGATTAGTGATGTCTAAATCAACACGCTTTTAAGCAAATTATTTCCAGTGTCTGAGTCCCTCTCCTAGTTAGTAGCATGAATCTTTGGTGGTGTCTGCAGCTCCATCAGCAGATGCCTCTTAAGGGCTGCTGTCTCTTAAATATAGTCCTGCTAATCTTAGTACCATTTGCACAGTAAGCAGGAATATCAGGTCAATAGATGCAGTCAGTGTGGATGTCCTGCTCATCGGCAGAAGCAAAATGTTCCTTTTTCACTAGTGATTAATATTACTATTATTATAGAGAATATCTTAATTTCCTTTTCTCTTTGATCCTCCCTCACACAATCTGATTATTGGGCTTATTCCTTCTAAAAAAAAATGAGCCCATTGTCTTGTAACATTAAACCCAAACAAATAAATCACACCAAATCCCATGAACCACCTCTAACCATGTTGCAAAGGCAAAGTAATCAGGCAGCTGTGGTCAGTAGCAGCTCCATAATATGATGACAATATGCTTCCTGCCAACAGGAGGCCTGGAAGCTTAAGACTTTCCAAAACATATTCAAAAAGATGACTTTAGCTGGGAGCTGGTGAGAATAAAGCTAAATCTGTGTATCTCAAAGTACCCCAAAAACCTCTTAGGGAAATTATCCTTGACAGCAGTGACCCAAAATATTCCGCATTATTACTCACTCTTGCATACTTGCCTGAGTGTTGATCCCTATTCAGCTTTTCCTAAGTAGTCTTCTCTGCCTCTGGGCCTTCTTATAGAACTTAGAAGCTTCCCAGCTTTGGTTCTGCCCCTACTTGACAAATGCCGTGTGCCTTTTGGTGCTCTGAACACGCACGCGATCGCCAGCAATGGTGCTCTCCGCAACTCCATCGAGACACACCCATATCACTCCGTGTAGCTGCTGGAAACCCTGGGATGGAAACATGTTGGAAAGGACTGATCAAAGTAATTTAGACAATGTCTTTCTACTGAAAAATCACATTCTAAAAAAAGGCACTTTTTTTTTTTTTTTTTTTTTTTTTTTTTTTTTTTTTTTTTTTTTTTTCCCTAAGAGGAAAAAGTCTCATCAGGGAAGTTTCAACAGGGAAGTCTCTCAGATCCAGGCTTGAATTTCTTTTGAAAATTAGTCACAGTGGGAGAAAGAGAACTCTGGATTAGCAGACTTTCAGGAAGTTATCTGAAAAAAATCCTCTTTTGCTGATCAGTCATTTATTCTCTAGCATCTCCTTCTTTATTTTTTTAATCATTACAATAAATCTGCATATTTAGTGATTCAAATTTTCAGTTTGCTAACAACAAGTTAGAAAATTTGAGAGGATTCTATAAGAAACATCTTTTTAAATACCATTCTGTTGGAAGACATTAATTCAAATTAATCTTAAGCGCAGACCATTGGCAAGATAGTTTTGCTGGTAATAATAGAACAAGGTTTTGATGATATAGCAAAGATACCAAAAATATATCCAGAGCCCTGAGACTGTATATGAATGGAGCAGTAGAGGTATCAGTAGCAGTGGTATCAGTATGCTTTCTGATGGCTGGATAGGCAGGTGGACCACGATGTGTGATATTTTTGGTTATCAGTTAGTCTGGAAAAACATATCACAAAGAAATATTCACTGTAATTAAAAACTGTGCTTCTGGCACCTTGAAGAACTTGATAACCTACTTGGATTCTAATTTATTTTAATTTCTAGAGATCCTGTCACCTCTCTCAAAATACAGCAATTCTTTCCACCCTACGCATTGTATTTTGTGACACTAAGATATAGTGTCAGATAAGCAAAGTGCTTTCTTGAAACCCTTTTCCTTCCTGATAGCCCCCAATCCTTACTAGATTGTTAAGAAAAGCCAGAGGAAGGTGAAGGGAACATCTTTGGGCCCTGGTTTAATTCAGAGCACCTGCTGTCTTCCTGGGTGTAAGAAGTGTATAGCCTTGTTGGGAGCCAGGATGTAATAGCTATGCCTGATAAATAGCAGTACTAAACGTGTTACAGCAAAGGTTTTCTGTACTATAATTATTGTAGGCACTAACTTGGTGTAATATATCTTTGCCAGTATGTAGTGACAGAATAAATAGCTGTTTTTAACTATAGGATCAGGAAAAGCTAATGCAGTGATTGAAGGAAAGTATCCAGCAAAACGTAGTCTGTCTTTGTTATGCTGTCCTTCCAGACCAGTCCTACCTGTGCTGAGGGGTTGATGGATGGATTCTAGCTTCAGCATCCTCTGCTCCTCCTGCTTCACACTGGGCTTCACTGTCAGGGCTGTATCTGCCCCTGTGATGGCTCTTGGGCAAAGAGAAGGAGGAGGCAGAGAGGAGGCTGAGAAAGCATACATTCCAGGAAGCTGTTGGAGGGGAAACAAATCAAGGTCATGAGCTCACAGTTTTTGCAATCTGGTCAGCCTTTGTTGACCAGGACAAAATTAATGTGAGTTCCACCCAACCCCTGGCAGGATTTCCCTCACCCAGAAGGGTGCCAGAATGGTTGGTCACCATGTTGACAGTCCTGCAGGGACCAGGATTGAGAGGAGTCTGGTACCTCAGCTAATGTCAACTATTTTTTCCTGCCCATACATGGAATATTTTATCTTGCACAGGTGGTTGTTTCACACAGTCACTTCCCTGCTGTGGGTTTTTTTTATTTTTGGAAGTGTTTTTTAATTTTTTGTTGTTGTTGTTGTTGTTGTTATTATTGTTGTTGTTGTTTGTCTGAGTTTTTTTGAAATTAAATAAGAACAATACCAGAGGAGAGCTTTTATTGAGGCCATGCTTCAAGGCAACAGCCATCAGGAAAAGAAAAAATCAGGCTTTGCAAACATGTCAGGGAAGAGAATCTCTTGTGGAGGGTCTCCTTGGGGCAAGTGCAGAATGGGAGAGGCCTTGCTTAAGCTTGACTGTCACTGCAGCTGGTAGGAGGTCAAAGAAGGTGAAGCCTTTTGTTTCCATGCAGGGGCTGACGCAAGATGAGGGTACTTTCCCAGCATTTCCAGGGCAGTGTTGCATTTTCTCCGCCCTGCTTTGAACATGATTTTTCCTTCCATTTCTCTCTCCTTTCTGTAGCTTTTCCGGCTCTTGCTGCTTGTACTGAGAGTACACTTTGCATAATTTATCTCTTTCCTAATGAGGGGATAGAGTCCTGGCTGCAGCTAATGGCACTGAATTAGCTCACCTGCAGTCTGAGCACTGGATCTCATTTACCAAATCTGCTCTAGTGTCTGGGAGCTCCTGCCAGCTTTTGAGGTACACACCTTGGAGCTGTGCCTGGATGGTCAGGAGAGTGCTTAGGGGGGAAAAGTCTTTAGTCAGCTGAGAGTAAGGTGAATTTTAAGATGAATCTTCTACAGTGGATGCTACAGTGAGTCTTTCTTGAGTGGAGTTACAAACAAACTACCCTCACCCAAAACCAGAAAACTCAGAAAAATAATCCCTTGAAAAGCAGATCTGGTAATCACCGTACATGCATCTTTTTCATGCACACAAGTAGTGTGTTTCAGGCAGGTCAGGAATGCCTGCACATTGCTAGAGTTTTACTCAGTATTAGTGACTTGTAAATATGTGTCTCCAAGAGCAAGGAAAAAGAAGTAACAGCAAAAAAAAATCATTGGGAAAAGGCTGGGATTTAAAACTTTCATAGAAAAAAAGCAAAACAAAACAACCCCAAAAAAAACCAATCTAAAAGGCAATCAAATTCTTCCAGCAGCATTTCCTCTGTAAGGCACCAAAAGCTATGGATAATTGTAGGAATATTTCAAAAGGTAGAAAATGAATCCAGGTCAAACTTCGCGACTATCGTTTATTTAAGAGGTAAAGCATTTCATGAATTAGGTAAAAGAATGCAGGAATTCTTGTAACTTTCAAGGTATTTAAAATGTAGCTCTTGATTCTTGGATATGAGTTCTATCCTTTTACCCTGACTGTGGGGCAAAGGATAGCAAATAGAATACAGATACCTGTCATGCTGGACACATCAGTCCAAAATAAATTCAGTAGTATTCTGGTTGGTTTTTTTGTGTAAGAACAAGTGTACAAACCTGCTGAGTCAAATTAGAGATTCACAAATTAGCAGAATTTCTAACTGGGGCAAATGGCACATACCCAGGGAAAAGGTACCAAAAAGAAGGTAGCCTGACAGTGATGGCACTGATTTATTAAACACCTGTATTTCAGGCAGTGCTACCAAGACTGTTCTCATCATCACACACAAAAACTTTTTGTGTTGACTAAACTTGTTCTACAAACAGCAGAAAGAATGCGATATCTCAGGAAGATAGGATCTGTCTTACCCAAAGACATGTAAACTTTCCTGGCCAAAATCATCCGATGCTTTAATTGAATCTTCCTCATAACTTAGATAAGGTTTTTCTCAGTGATGTGCTTTAATACTATTTTCATACATTCATTCATTCTTCAATTCTGCATTCTAAGCAGGAACAATACTTTCAACTGTTTCTTTTGAATAGTGTTTACTCAGGTTCTAACTCACCCTTCTCTGAATTCACTGATGAGTCCAAACATTTCTTCAAGGAGAGTGCCAAACCTTGGTTCAGCTGGGGCTTTTTCAGTACAAAAGGACTGTAAAAACTGTTCACCTCTTTTGTCCCATGGTCTAGTTATAGCCACTTGAGTTAGGAGGCATAGTGAAGAATGTTAATGCACTGTGTTTAACAACTGCATCAGTGTCACTAGAGGATATTAAATATTTATTTCATGGTTTGTTCTTGCTTCTTTTCTAATCATACTGTATGATTTCAGCATCTTGTGAAGCCTAGAAGAGGTTGCTTTATATAATAATGACTGGCTAATGCAAGGCAGAAAAATTATCTTGGATCATTCTTTTGGTCTTTTCTGGCCTTACCTTTTTTTGTATTGCTTGTATTTGTATGTATTTGCTAGTCTTTCTAATACATTCATATGCATCCATATGTGTGATGCATGTTAATGTAAATAGCTACCTGTACAATTATCCTTATAGCAATCATTCCATATGTTTTTTTGTGATTGCACTTACACGTAAATCCATGTGTGTCTGGGTATGTGAAAACATCTGTAGAAACAGCACTTGGAAGCACCCAAGTGTTTTCCAGTCCAAGGATTAGAGGCTGGATTTGGAAAGGCTGTTTCTGTCACAGGAGGGAAGGAATGGAACTGGGAGCAGATCCTTGAAAAAACTGATCTTTCTCTTTACCTTTGCATTCCTGAATAGTGATGGATGCAGAATTAGTGTAACATTTTTCCAGCACATCCAAATTGTCCCTAAATGAGAGCAGACAGGCTGAGGAGCAGAGCCATTTTGCTGCCCCTTAGCAATGTTTTTCTCTGGGCAAGTAACCATGTTTCTGGCCAGATCCATCCCTACATACACTTGCAAGTGTTTAGATAGAATTTCATCACACAATATCAGTGAAAACCATCCTCCAGGACAAACGTGTTGGAGACCAGCAGTCCCAAAAGCAGCCTAAATGCCAGGAAGATTGCCAGACCCTGTTGCACACTAGACATATGCTGAAAGCATCTCTAGACCATGGCAAGATCCATGAATCCCTGGGCTTCATTTTCTTCCAGCCCCCTGTTCATATTCATGAGCTCAGTGGCTTTCAGCACAGGTTTTGTTCCATCTTCCATTCTCCTTTCCAAGGCAAGAGAACCACAGGTGCTCTTAATTCACATACTTTTGTGTATTCTTGAATTAAAAAGAAAATGTTGGAAAAGATAAACCATTTGTGGTTCTGGATAGTCTCTCTGTTTGCTTGGGTTTTTTGGGTTTTTATCACCACTTCTACCATGCTACTCTCCCCCTCTGCCTTATGGGAGCAAAATTTCTAAGCATGGAGACAAAAACTGTACTGGAAATCATCAACTGGGCACTTATTCTGTAAATTTCACATCCTGATGCATGTGTTAGCCAAAAATAGCAACAAAACCAAAACCAAGAAAACAAAACAAAAAAAAAAATTAATGCAAATCACTTGCCACTGACTCTTTTCCAAAACAGTAACATTTAGTTTCTAGTACAGAGCAGCTGGCTGCTAGCCCCCTGTGGAGAGTTCTGACCAAGGTACCATTTAGAAGCAATTTGGCTGATACCTCTTATGTATTTTTGGCAGATCTTGTCCCTCATTTCTTCTTTACTAAGAAATTATGATAGATATGCCTCAGATACAGATGTCATCTGCTAGATTCTCCTAGAGGATTATTTTAAACCTAGACCACTTGTAGATGTCCTATTCATCCTTTGGACGCCTGTCCCAAAATCAGACAACCCATGGAAATCCTATCTGTAAAGTCCAAAGCACCTCCTCTGGATTCTCCAAAATAAGTAAAATCCAGATTCTGCTGAAATCAGTGGCAAAGCTTTGATGTGTGCCCAAAGCCTG
>WEIU01009490.1:3157-23536 GCA_013389925.1 Aegithalos caudatus | reverse complement strand
ATTTTAATGGAAAAATAAAAATACTATAATTATGGATTAGAGGACTATGAAGCAGTTATTTTTTGTTACAGAGGCTTAGTATAGAATATAATATTCTTCAGAGAAATTACGAAGAAAACTTCCAAAACCAAGATGATAACTACTCAAGTAGAGAGTAATTTACATCACTGGAGGTGGGGCTTGTGGGGCATATGGGCTCTCCTGCAGATTACACAGTTTTTCTGTTTTTCCCATTCACACTTGGAAAGCACCACAGGCAGCATTAAATGGACAACATTGTTGGAAGTCTGGCTCAAGACAAAGTTTTACACTGCAAGTGCCAATGGACTCCTAAAAATATCTAAACTTGGGGCTGTTTCTCTTGTGGCTTTACTGCATGGAGCAACAAGATATTCTGTTGAGCATGATGTGGAAATGGGGAGCTCCTCAGAGCAGGCTCCAGGTTTTAAACCATTCTCTGCCCTGTGCTTAAGCAGGTAATATAGTCAGAGATGTTCTTTTGCAAAAGTGAGAGGTAAGGAAGAACACAGATTGGCAGACAAGGAGCACAATGCACAAAACAAAACAGACAGATGAGGAAAGGAGGGACCTATGAAAGAGCTCCAGGCCACCATAAAAAAACCCAACTTTTATTTACATGTCTAAGTTTTCAGAGATATTAGGACAATGTCACCTAATCTTGTTCATGCCAATTCAAGCCTGACACTCTAATAGCTGCCCTAAAGCACAGATAAACATTGAGAAACGGGGAATTTTTTCTGACTGTGTTAAGGAATTTTAAACTGTAAAGTGTTTCATGCAAGAGCTTGGTGTAGGCTTATTCCTCATTCTCTTTTGAGTTTTCTTGCATTCTAGTAGATGTACAATATTTGTCCTTTTTGTTTGCTTTTTTCCTTGTAAAATTATGCTTAAATCTTTCAAAAGACTTCATAGAATTCTTCAGTGAAAAACCAATATTCTTATGAAAGTAAACACAACAAAGACTTTGCTGATTACATGCAGGAATGAGCTCCAAGAGGACATTCACATTACACATCTGATATTACTAATGTCTATATTCTAGTAAAGCTTACGGAAATTTTCCAGCTCCATACAGTGGAATTTGAACCAATGGACTTTTAGATTAGATATTAGGAAAAATTTCTTCACTGAAAGGGTGGGTACTCAGGTACTTCAATAGTCTGCCCAGGGAAGTGGCAGTGTTCAAAAAGCATGTTTAGTGGTGAACATGGTGGGGCTGTATTAGCATTTGGACTTGGAGGTCTTAGAGGTCTTTTCCAACCTTAATGATTCTTTGATTCTAAGCCCATAATGATAGTGGTGGTGTTGAACATCATGAAGTTTCTTTCAAGAGCATAGTGGAAATGATTCAGCAGGGATGTTGGAGGGAAAAGGTGAAAAGTATCTGAGAATTTCTTCAGTGCTGAGATATGTTTTTGATGATGCTCTTCAATGATTTAGAACACTGGGATGAGATCTATTGATACACTGGGAAAATGTTACTCATTCACTAATAAAAAAGGAAGTAATATATCAGAGTATGAAGCAGGAGTGATTTTTCAAATTCTTCTCCTTTTTTCCTATGGGAAGGGAGATGAAGACCATATTCATTCCAAACATTCTTAATCATTCTCTGTTTTACACAAAAATATTGACTTCATCAGTAAGCATAGCCCCAAGTGACTGGGAGTTTTTTGTAGGACATTTAAAGGAGATGTAATTACATATAATTTCATTCCTCCTGGGATTTAGGTCCACTTCACTACTGATTCCTATAATTTCATTCTTTTCCTAAAAGACTGTTCAAAGGGACTCTTTTTCTTCAACAGTCTAATATGAAAGTCAGAACTGCCTTTTTTTTTTTTTTTTTTTTTTTTTTTTTTTTTTTTTTTTTTTTTTTTTTTTTNTTTTTTTTCATACTGGTCTTCCAGGCTTGACACATCTGCTTGTAGACCTGCATATGTAGTGAGTACATATTTAGATATGTGTCAAACAAGAATTTATAGCTCTCTGACAAAATGTGGAGGGTTTTTTTTCCAATCCCTTCAAAGACATTTACTGAGTACCCATAGTGCTCACTGAAGTCCTTTTTAAATGCTCTGTATAACTTCAGACTGAATTCCTCTGTAGGATGCAATTCCCCAAATTTTCCTAAATCTTGGTATACTCTATTCAAAAGAAGGTCTGTTCTAATAAATTTTAATGAAAATTCTTCATTATCAAATTCTAGCTGGGAGATGGGATACTGTGAATTTATTGCTGAGTGAAGTAAATTCATGTTGGTGTAAGTGGTAGTTCTCATGAAATTCTCCTTTGTCATTTAATAGTTTGAAAATATTGCCATAATTAAATTAGTACGATAAGACTATTTGCATTATATGTAGTACTAATTAATACTACGAAACCTTTCAACCATAAAGATCAAATAAGAATTTTCAGTTCTGCGATTTTATTCCAGTTTCAGCCCCTGACTTCTGAAATTGCTACAAGCTAAAAGAATTGCAGGTCATTAGATAACTGTGAAGAAGGCTTTCTTTAAAAGTACTCCTCCATAACAAATTATTTTAACATGAGATTTCTTATTATCTATATTAAATTCTCTTATTGATTAAGCTATTTATAAATCTCAGAGCACTTTCCCCCTCAATATTAAAAACATGCTTAAAGGAAAACAGAGCAAAATAGATGAGCTAAGTTTAGTCTTTATGGAAATAATTTTCTAAAATTACAATGCTCCTGATGATGAAAACTTTGAAGTATTGTCACTGATTTCTTTTCTGCAACACAGAGTATTTTAAATTATGGAAGGCTCTTGAAAAATTTCTGTGGTTTAGTAATTTCAAACCACAAATGCAAAAAATACTATCAGCACAGAAATACACAAATTGTATTGTAAGACTGTCTGAATTGAACTTAAATTGTGTTATAAACCTGGTATGTGGATGTGTAAAGCAGAAAGGATGATTTTGTGATGAAAACTCTGGATTGGAACTCAGGAGAATAGGGTAAGTTCCACTTCTGTGTCCTGCTAAAGGGATCATGAAGTATGACTGAGTTCCTGTTTCCGGCATGTAATATAGCTCTAACTATCTTCTTAGAAGTAGGTGGTGGAATTTTAAGCTGAACAGTTCTGGATACATGGTCTATGTAGTTTGACAAAAAGTTTCAGTAAAGTTACAAGTATCACTTATTCAATGCTTCAACTTTCAAAGAAGAACTGGTGCCCATGGAGTTGCATAGTATGTATCTACACCAGGATTAGTCATATAGCTCATCAAAGTATTCAGTATCATAAGCACAAGTTGAATGATATAATGATAATTATGATTGTTCACATCACATATCAAACTTATTTAATTTTATTTTTTATTTAACCTAGCTCTACCTAGCTCACACATAATTCTGAAAATTAGCCTGGTCTGTTCTGCAACAACAGTGTAGAGAAGCAATCAAACAAAGAAAGATAGTTACCCGGACAAGCCTAATATTTTTTTTTTCTTGTTTCCTCATTTATTTATTTATTTTTTTTTTAAACTTTTTCAGACTGGGTCTCAGTTTCAACAGTATTTCTTCAGTTGAGAATGGCTCTCTTAACAATGTACCTCATCTGAGGGAGCTCCACTTGAACAACAATGAACTTGTCAGAGTACCCAGTGGACTGGGTGATCACAAATATATACAGGTAAAGTTTATCATACTGTCTCAGAGAGCAATTGTTGAAAAATTCCTAATGGTATTTGTGTGTTTATTCAGTCTTGGACAGAAATGTGCACACTATTTTTAACTTGATGAATTATCAAGGAAATGTTGAATACAACAGGAAGATCCTTATTCTGGTTTTTTTTTGTGGAAATGGTTATGGAGGTGTGTAGATCTGAATATGTACATTTGTTGTCTCTGTGTGTCTGACGGGCCACAACAAATAGGGGATTATTTGTGTAATTTGGTTTCCTCTTTACCCAAAAAATAATTTCTAAGAACATTTCTTCTGTTGATTTTTTTTTTCCATTTCTACTAAGTGATGTTTTGCAACCTTTCCCTTGTTATCTCACAAAACAGTGCCATCAAGAGGGCAAATAGACAAAACAGGCATTTTACATCACCAGTATTTTTGAGGTCCTTTGGCTGGATATCTAGAAATATTGCCTCTTGGGGTAATTTAAATCTGTCTTCACCCTAAGATTTTACAGGAAAGAAAACTCTCAAAGAATGAAGACTTCCAAATGTAAATTACCCCCTGTATGTAACTTGGAAAAATTCTCCAGAAATGGTGAATCTGGAGCAAAATAATATTCACCAGCTATTTTAAATCATCATTAGCGGCTACTTTGGCTCTGAGTTGCATATTTGCGCTCCTGAGAATGAAAATATTAGAGCTGGAGAGAAAAAATTAGCATCAAATGGAGTGTATTTACTGAATACGCTGTATACAGTGCATGCTCCCGAACCACTGTGCTGTATTAATAATTTCATGTCTTTAACTCCTCTTTTTTTTATAGTACCACCAGCTGACAGTAATATTATTAGTTTGCCTTGCACAGCTTTTTGCACTTTCTGTAGAAATTATGTCAATTGTGTGTATGCTAGGTATTTCAAAACATAGAGTCAAGGATCTGTTTGGAAAGAAGACACATTTATGTAATATAATGTTGCCAAAATACATATGAAGCATTTGGTATGAAATAATTTATCTTATTTGCCAGAATAGCTCAATTTCTCACTTCAGTATTTGTATGTTTTTCAGGTGGTCTATCTTCATAACAACAAAATTGCTTCCATTGGTATCAACGACTTCTGCCCTCTTGGCTACAACACCAAAAAGGCCAGCTATTCCGGAGTGAGCCTCTTCAGCAACCCCGTGCAGTACTGGGAAATCCAGCCCTCTGCCTTCCGGTGTATCCATGAACGCTCTGCAGTACAGATTGGAAACTACAAATAGATGTCTAAAGATGGGGTTCGGTTGTGTTCCAGCTAAAGTCTCTGTTGTTATAGGCCTGTTCAAAAACCCATTGCTAACAATTAAAGCCAAATGCCAGAAATTTCACTTTAAAGTGGAGATGATCCATTGATGTAGAATAAATGAGACATTACAGATGTACAAGAGCGAGCATACCATCAATAAGAATTGCCAACTGTGCTTTAAACTGACTTCAGCCTTTTTTTCAGCATGCTTTCTGTGGCATTTTTCAGTTTGCAGAATGCTACAGGTTTTCAGATTCCACTGTATATGAAATTCGGAGTAAATATTTGTCAAGTTACGATATATTAAAAAAAAAGATAGTTGATTGAGGTTATTTTTATAGCCACACACAGAGAAAAATAACAGAGGGAAAAAAGACTCTCAAATCATCTGGAGACTTGAGAAGGTAAGAGTTACCTCCTTTAAATTTATTTCAAGCCCTGGAGGTTTAAAAATATCCACTACAACTTTAAGATAATTCTGAATGTATCTATTTAGCAGGCAAATAAAGTTGTTGCTAATGTCATTATTTTTGGAAAAATAAAATAAATTCATATTGTACACATAGTTCTTTAAAGTTTGCCATTCTTCTAGAGCAATGCTATTCAGAATTAGCCTAACGTCATCCTAAAGAACAAAATATTGAGTAGTCTGCAGTAAAAAATCTTGTAACCTATATCTGGAGCTCAATGACTAAATTTCTCTAGCGCAAATCCTTCTCACCTTAGTCACAAGAGCAGTTTTTATTACTTTACTGCCTTGTGGAGTATGGTTTAAGGGTTTAGTAATTGTTAGCAGTCTATGTATTTATCTAAACAAAAAACCATAGCAGTTCACTTTTCACTTGTTCTGCATTGTACTTTTGTCAGCATACTTTGCTGGTTTTGGTTTTTAAGAAAAGGAATTGTGAAGTAGAGATATGCAGGCTCCTCCATATGACAAATTTGTGGAATTTAGACTATAGAAGCAAAACCATAAGTATAGAAATAGATGAAGTGAAATAACTGCAATTGTGGGGACATAATTTGTAGATGCACTATTTAGAGTGATTTGGAGCCCCCTGGAAATTGGGATTCTTCAATCCATACCAGCAGTAGAAAGCACATCAAAACTAGGCTGCAAATTTCTACTCTCAATCTTCAAAGCTAAACATATACTCAATAAAAACATCACCTGAAAAGAATCTTCTGCAGACTCTTAATACTCCAAAGTCAGTCTCTCTAATTTGTAAAACTTATATGTCATTTATATTAAAGAATAATGTAATACAGGCAAACTCCAAAGTGTTTGTCTTTCTTCTTTTGTTTTGATAGAATAACATCAGTCAGAACTTTAATTAAGTCTTGAAAACTGAACATCTTTGGTATGGTGATAGATAAAGTAAGAATAACTTGTGTGAAATTCTTTTGTCTAAAGGAACTTTTTCATCCCTAATTCTCACAGGTGGTTTTTAGGAGCAAACAAATATATTCTTTTTATAGCTATCATTTATATCGTAGTAAATAATTGGAAATAATTATGACTTGCTCTAACCACTACATAGAATAAGCATGTTTGCACTCTTCTGAGCTATCTTCTTCATATAGTAGCCAATGATTTCTTCCTGTTTTTCTTCTGGGTTTCACATTTTCAGACAGTTATTTTTAAATAAAACAAACTATATGATATCCTTCTGTCACAGGAGGGAAAACCCTCCAGAAAATCATCAGTTATGGGTTTTTTTTCCTTTTGGTTCTTGGTTGGATATCAGCTATTCTGCAGACAGAGACTTCACACAAAAAACTAAGCACTGGCATTTCAAGTGAGAACAAAGGCATTGTCTTAGCTTGAAAAACTCCATAGAGTTTGTATGTACATGGTTACAGAGAGAGATTAATGCAAAAAGTAATAACAATTACATTAAACATCATATAAACATATACACACACTTTCCATTTCTCCATCCATAATTTCAACATCGTGTATATTATGGCTTTTCTTTCAAATTAGAACAAAATTTAAGTCTGGAAGAAAATATCTGAGTCTGGTCCTCCTCTGTAATACCCATGATATGTCCCCTATCAAGATTGCTGCTTGCTGCTAAAAATGTAAGTTTTTTCTCATAAAATACATTCCCTTCTAATAACCAAGGGCTGCAAAGATAGCAGGACTTTCCTGATTCCCAGTCTTTCTTAATGGAACAGAATAAGCAAATTCTATGAAAAGAGACCTAAGCAAGATCATGACAAATTTGAAAGGTAAACACACTGTTGGTTGTCCATAAATTATGCAGCCACACCAACAGTATATGACTGATGGGATTCTATCCACATACAGCATCTGCAGAGACTTCAAAGCAGTAGGAAGCCAAATACTTTTAAAACTGCTTTTCATATAAATAAAGAACAGATGGTTCTTCCATTTAAAAACAAAACAAGGAGAGGAAAAAAAAGAAAGGAACAAACACAAACAATCTATAAACAATTGGGTGGAAAGAAATAAGAGAACTAAAGTAGAAAGTCTTTGGGCCCTGCAGTGCATCCTCAATTTCTTCATAAATTATGAAGACGGTAAATGATCACAACTCTTGGACTCAAACACATATAGAATAATACCCTTGTTTCCTGGTGCAGCCTAAAGAATCTTATCCCTTACTGCCAGCAAGGTTGTGGCCATCTCTTAGTCTGGTTTCTCCTACAGTGCCCCAGGTTATGGACAGTTATCATACACTCAATTGCTGATGTGTAAGTAACAGTAAATCTAATTTCATTTCCAGGAAAGGATTAGCTCTTAAATCCTCAGCATTAGACTGTTGCTCTCATTTCCAAGACCATATATTTTTTTCAGTTGCCTCCACAAACTCTTTCTAAAATTCTCCAAGCAGAAGGTCTTGAAACAGCTCTCTTGGCTCTTATTTGGTTTGGGGTTTTTTTGGTGGGCTTTTCTTTGTGGGGGAGGGGCGGGGTTGGTTTGGGGATTTTTGGTTTTTTTGAGCTGCTAGTGAATCATTCTGTTATAATCTATTTCTGCTTATGTTAGCTATTTTTGAAAACAGATAGCATTTTCTCTTAATGTATTTCTAACATCATACGCAAAATACCTAAAAAAGACTGATCCCACCACTACTCTGAAGTGCCATCTAGTGTCACTGAGGGACAGAAACAAAGTTACTGTCAACTAGAGAAAACCGGAAGAAAGTGGGTTTATGAGGCTTTATGGGAAGAGGGTACTCAAATTCACATACTCTGCTGTTTTGGTTTTCTATTTTTATTAAGTCAGAGGTGAGGAGCTGTGAAATCAATAGTCTTTTTTTACACCCACAATCAAATATGTTTGCTTTGAACAAGGATGGGTTTTTTCTCATTCTCTGTGTGCACACATTGCTCTGAAGTCAGTTTTGCTTCAGAGACTTGACTACATCTGTGTTTTTTGGTTTTTATTCAGAAGAGTTGCCCTAATTTAGCTGAAAGTAGCTCATTCAATAAAAAGGAAAATAAATTAGAGTCATGTTCATGAAAAGTTGCAGAGCACTGAAGGGGAAATATGGGCTGTGAGATAGATGTTCAGTATTAACTGCCTCATCTTCAAAATGAAGTAGTGAAATTAAAAATAGTTGATAATATTTAGCATAAAACATTATTTTAACAATGCTCCAGCAGTTCCATCTGCAAAAAAACAAAGTTTTTGTAGATGTCCTGAAAAGGCACACAAACTGTTTAGCTGTTTGGATTACACTCAACACAAACACTCAAACAGCTAGACTCATCAATGGCTGCATTTTAAGTGACACAAACCAGCCTTTGGCCTTCTGCCCTGCTTCCTGCTCTGGAAGTTCAGGGCTGTTAGTGTGCCATAAGTGCATAAGAGAATCAGTCTGGATACAGGCACTACAGAAGGCTGTTTACCCTGACTGTTAAACCCCACACTTTCCTTTCTGAGATATAAAGAAGTGGTTTCTTCATAAGTGCTTTGTCAGGCAGTTTTCTTTCTCAGTGTGTACATTATGCTGCTTAAAAGCTTTGGAGATTACCTCTATGTGGGTGTCTTAAGTCAGCAGACCAGAAGAATGTTAATGCTCTGTTACTGCCTGCTTGAATTGGACTTAAATCTGCAGGAGAAAGAAAGGAAAAAAAAACTATGAGAAATTTTAATTCTAAATATATTTTCATTTATATATTTCACACATCTTCTTAGAGTAGAGCAGAAAATTAATAACAAAATTACAACAGTGTGATGAGAAGCAATGATGGTTGTGTTTCTATATCCACATGTATTTCTGCAGCATGAAACACAGCAAAGAAGCTTTTGAAAAGTGGCAATAATTATAGGCCTTGCATCTGAAAACACTTACCTACATGAATAGCTCCATTTTCCCTCAGAGGAGATGAAAAAACACAGATGGGGATCAATTTTGAAGGTTAAAAAAAAAAAAAAAAAAAAAAAAAAAAAAAAAAAAAAAAAAAAAAAAAAAAAAAAAAAAAGATGCTGTCCACTCTTTAAATACAAAAAGCTGTTTTTAAACCAAAGAAACATGAACTGTCTAAAACACCTCTATCCTGGAAATTTTCATGCCAGGAGATATCCACGGTACTTCCTTTGGCTCACACCCAGAAAGAGAGAAGGTAAATACTTGAAAGTGATTATTCTTAGTCACAAATGGCTTGGTATTTTGTTTAGATGCACAAATATTAATTGATAGATTGTGTTATTCCTAGCTTTTGGCAGAATGAACAGTAGAATATGTACTGCTTATTCTGGATATCCCTGGATGAAAAGGTAGACTGTATCATCAGAAATTTGGCTGATTACACAAAACTGGGGAGGGGATTGTTGGCTGATCAGCTGAAGGGTGTGCTGCCATTCAGTGGAACCTTGATAGACTGGAGAATTGGGCAGAGAGAAACCTAAAGAAGTTCAACAAGAGCAAGCATGGGGTCCTGCACATGGGGAGGAATAGCTTAAAGTGCCAGCACAGACTAGTGCCCTTGCAGCCAGGAGGGCCAACGATATCCTGGGGTGCACTGGGAAGAGTGTGGCCAGCGGGTGTAGGGAGGGGATCCTGCCCCTTCTCAGCCCTGGTGAGGCCAGTCCTGGTGCTGTGTCCATTTCTGGGCTCCTCAGGACAAGAAAGAAAAGGAGCTACTGGAGAGGGTCCAGTGGTGGGCCACAAAGATGATTAAAGGACTGACACATCTCTTTTATGAGGGAGCTGGGCGTGTTTGGTCTGGAGAAGACTGAGAGGAGATCTCATGAACACCTGTAAATATCTCAAAGGTGAGTGTCAAGGGAATGGTGCCAGACTATTTTCAGTGGGGCCCAGTGACAGGGAGAGGAGCAGTGGCCATAAATTAAATCACCAAAAGTTTCATCTCTACATGAGGAGAAACGTCTTTACACTGAGGGTGGCAGAGCCCTGGAACATGCTTCCTAATGACATTGTAGGGTCTCCCTCCCTGGACACATTCAAAGTCCATCTGGACAAGTTGCTTTGCAACCTGCTCTAAGTTGCCTTGGCGGGAGCACTGAACTGGATGATCTCTCAAGGTTTCTTCCAGTTGTGATTCTGTATAAATTATTACAATTTACAAAACCTTCTAAATTCATATTTAACATGAAATCAAGCAAAATTTTCCCAGCTCTTTATGTTATTGTCTCAAAAGCATTGAAGTGTATATTTTGTGATAAATCATAGCTTTTGTTCATTTTCAACTAGTATATTAAAGCATATATTATATCTGAATAAAAGAGCCTTAGGAATTTTGTTGCTATTTTTGAAACTACAAGTTTATACAAGTTACGTTATTGTTTCCAGATGAAGACTTTAATTGAGATAAATCAGGCTTGCCCTGCGCTACAGAGTAATTTTTGAATGTGTCCAAATCTCTCAAGTCATGGAAAATAGGGACCATGTGTCTGCTACTAAGTGCATGTTTTTCCTTTCAACAGGAAAAACTCAGAACCAATTAGAGCTAATTATGTAACATTCTGATGCTGAATCCTTTAATCTTTTAATTTCAAGGTATTGAATCTTTGCAGAAATTAAAAGCTTGTAAAGAATAAATCAAATTCCAGAGTGTAGAAAAAATGCAATTTCAAGATGCATAGAATAATCTCAACATGAAAGAGATAATAATTCTAACTACTGCTTGCCTATGCTAGAAACTCTAGACAATTGAAATGTTTCCAAAGGCTTATTCCCTTCTGAGAATAAACCTTCAGAGGTTTGTCCATACACATCATTCTAACATGGAAGGAAAACATAGATACATTGCAATGAGCTCTTGAAACAAAGAACTGACTTTAAAATGTTGGTTTACAGAGAGTGATTGAGAGATCCTAAACCTTGAGTGACTTAATATTCCATCATGCCATCAAGAAAATGAAACAAAAAGATGCCTTTTGGCTATATTTTAGTTTTCTATTCTTCGTTAGTCATTTTCAGCATGAAATTCTTCAAAGACATGCCAATCTTTTATATACAGGGGAGCCTCTGCATGTGTAAATTACAGAGATAGAGAAGATTGTGTGAATTTCTTTTTAACAGATACAGACAATTGGATTGTTATATAAAAACTTATATATATTAGCTCTTTACTGCTGTCAAAAGACTAAATTACCATGAAGTGGTAATATTCCTTTGAACTGCCTTGTTAGAATTCTGACACACAGGATTGCTTCGTTTCCTACATCTTAGTAGGAATGGTCTCACACTATGAAAAACAATGCAATAGCACAAGGATTTTAGATTATTCTGCAGACCTGAGAAAGAAATAACATTAACGGGAATTGAAGAAGACATCCCGTTTACCAAAACTCTGTCTTAAAGAGGAGGAAGCTGAGGATTCCTGCATCTTTCAAGTGAGGAAGTTGAGATAAAAGAGCTTTCTAGCCCCTTGGTTACATCATGGGCAGCTTCTGGGCTGGTACGAGAGCATGTAGTACAGGAATACACATGAACCTCAAGAGGACCAAGCAATCCCAACATTAGTACAGACTGGGTGTTGAATAGTCTGAGATCAGTCCTGCAAGGTAGGATTTTGGGATACTGGTATGAATAATTGCATATGAACCATCAACGTGCACTTGTGGCCTAGAAAATAAAACATGTCCTGGGCTGCATCAAAAGCAGCACGGCCATCATGCCCAGGGAGCTGATTCTGCTCCTCCACTTTCTTGAACCACTCACCTGCAGTTATACATACAGTGCTGGGGTCCCCAGCACAGGAAAGGGCTGATAGAGCAGGACTAGAGGAGAGCCACAAGAAGGCTCAGAGGGCTGGGGCACCTGTCCTGCAAAGAAATGCTGAGAAATGGAATTGTTTTAGAGACAAAATTACAGTCTTTCACTATGTAAAGAAGGCTTATAAGAAAGACAGATACCTTTTACCATGGCCTGTAGTGACAGGATAAGGTGCAATGATTTTAAGCTGAAAGATGGTAGAATTAGGTTGTATATGAGGAAGATATTTAAATTAAGGCTGGCGAGACACTGGAAGAGGTTGCTCAGAGAAGCTGTGGATGTCTCATCACTGGCAGAGTTCAAGGCCAGGTAGGACTGGGTTTTTTGCAAGCTGGCCTCATGGAAGGGGTCACTTATTGCAGGGAGGCTGGTCTACATGATCTCTAAAGGTCCCTTCTAAACTAAACCATTCTGTGATTCCAAATGCAATATCGAGGCCCTGAGTATACCAGTAGCCTCTTGCTGCCATGACCATCTCTTTCAGAGCCTCTGTCCACCTGGACTTCTACCACTCATTATCCAGGAGCTACATTTAAGCTCAGCTCCTTGTCCTTTCCCTGAGCTTACAGCCAGGTTTCAGCAGGACAGAGCAGCTGTGCAGGAGAAGGCAAGCTGAGAGTCAGCAGCTACACAAGGCAGGGCAGCAGCCACAGGACTGAGGTAAGAGTGCCACGGCACCCAATGAAGTACAGCAAAGCTCTTTGGGTGACTGTGACCATGGCGGAGCAACCATCCTGCAGTAGAGGTCCACTGAGAGGGCAGGCTTAAGGTCGAGTTTGCAAGTCAATAATATAATGCCAGGTACAAAACAAGGCACAGTATACCTAGAACAGAGCTAGGACTGGGATTCAGCTGGAATACAGCTGCTGGACCATGGGTGGAGGCAGTGTGGCTAGAGAATGTGGATGAGGCTGGAGTAAAATCTTCAGTATCACCTGAGTTAGTTAGGAGCCCCCACTCTGTTTTCCAAGGCCTTGGAAGGCACTTCTCTAAAAATGTTTTGATGTGAGTATGTGACAAGTCATTGGCGGTGGCTTTCAGGAGAAGGATTTCCTGATAATTGGGAAAGCAAACTTACCTTCTTCCCTTCACCAAGCTTTGAATCAAAATGTTGTGGGCTATCACCTGCACATCTATTCCCTGCTTGCTTGAAGGAATGGTCCTCATGTGGGCTCCCTGGAAAAGTAACTGTTCTGAGAAAAACATATCTGATGGGTCTCAGGGTTGTTCAATTATGGTTGTGTTAAAAGGTATGTAATAATGGCAAAGATTTAGCTGCTAAAACCCAGTGTAAAAACCTTCACTTTATGAATGAAGTTATTACAAACATGTGATCCTAAGTCTCATTCTATTTTCATGGAATTGAATAGGAGCAATGGGTTTGCTATACCACAACTGCCTAGTCATATCACCTGTGTCTATCTAGAAGCTATTTATAGGGTAGGAAAATGGCCTAAATTATAGTGTTGGTCTCTGATACTGCTGTAGCTAAGTTTGTGTCAGCAGTTCTATGTGAAACTGGCTTTTCCACTTAAATATTATTAGTCTGCTAAATCTTGGAATCAGATATTTTCTCTCAAACATATTTGTTTATCCTTTGAAAATTAAAAATAATCCATTGTATCTTCTTCAAAACCCTAGTATAAGGCATAAATGTATGTAAATACAACCACACACGCAAGCACACATAAATTTTGAGAAAATGGCGGAAACAATGAAATTATAATTTGATAAAATTCAAATTGTGCATCAGGGCATGCCATCATCAAACCTTAGGACCTGAATGTCTACTTTCATATTGATGGCCTAGGTTATATTCCAGAGTCTAAAACTACACTTGGGTTAGTAAGTGAAATCATGCCATTTTTGAAGTCATGACTTAGTCCCATCTCTGTTATAAAGTTTCTTGTCTCCTGAAACACAGTTGCTTCATTTGAGCTCTCTGTTGAGGGTTATAAGTGCCAAATCCTGGCTAGGGATTGTTTCGTTCAGGCTAGAATCATGCAAAAATCCATTCTGATATACTAGTACTGCAAAGAATAACTTGCCTGTGTCAAGAGCATTGTGTGATTTACTAGTGTAGGTAAAACCTAAAGGGGAGAGAAGTAATTAATTTCCTTTTATAAAATATTTATTATATTAATATTTTCTGTTTATCTACCTAACTATTGAAAATGCTGTTAATCCATCTATTATCTGAATGCTTTCCTTACTTTTTCTTCTCAGTCAGTAATAATGCTTTCAGCAATCCTTCATGGTAAAGTTTATCTCTGGGTTTTTTACATCTTTGAGCAGCTGATAATATGGCATTCTGATCTGACTGAGACTTGGGAAGGGTTACAGTATTTGATNNGAAATATATATATATATATATATATATATATAATGAAAACATTAAAAGGTCTACTGGGAAGCTAAAGGGCCATTAACTGATTCCAGTTTTGGTCAAATTCAGTTTATCATTTAACAAACAGACACACATTTATAAAAATATACAGATACATAATTATCCAAATACAATCTCTAGGTGCTTGTTGAAGTCCAAAACAATATGAGGTGAAGAAAAAAAGGGTTAGGCAAAGTAGTCAGAGGTCTGAAATCTATGGGAGGTGAACAAGTTTAATTCAGAAATGCTGTATTCTCCTTAAAACATTGCAGGGTGAGGGAAAAGTTAGTGCAGCTGGGCCATTTTGAGTTGGATGGAGATCAACTTAAGACCTTAAGCACGTTTGTGTCCATTCAAAATAAGTTTATGATCACCTGTGACACAAAATATCTTAAAGAGTTTCTCTCCTTTCCAATGGATACAATTTATACAGTTATATATGAAAAGCTTTGCTTGATTGAAAAAAAAAAAACAAACAAAAAACTGC
The DNA here is from genome assembly GCA_013389925.1 of Aegithalos caudatus. Classification (NCBI taxonomy): domain Eukaryota; kingdom Metazoa; phylum Chordata; class Aves; order Passeriformes; family Aegithalidae; genus Aegithalos; species Aegithalos caudatus. Next base: position 8,484 of record WEIU01009490.1, on the reverse strand, counting down.
CCAGAGAGGCCTCAGGTGATGGTCTAATGGAATCAGAGAACTGTCTTCTAAGTTTTTATTTGACCTTTCAGAGAATTGCTTATTTTGGCTTTTTTACTGTTGTGGTTTTTAGAGGTGGTAAGAAAATGGAAAATACCTGTGGGTTAATAGATTATGACTGCTTCCAGACTTGTACATCCCATTTTTCTTGTGTCTATTTCTGTGACATGCAGATTCTTTCATTGCAGACATTCTGCTGTATACTCAGCTCAGAGAATACTGTGGAGAAAATTGTTGGAGAATATTATTCAAACAGTTTATACAAAGTGAGGCTATGTCTTAGGAGACTGATTATCTCCTGGACTGGAGCTCCAAGGGCAAAATTTAGGTTCCAAAAGATAAGTGTCTAATATCCTTCTGGATTGCTTATATNTTTATTTTCCACACACACAACCCAAAGCCATTGCAACCCACTTGAGAAGAGAGAAGGGAACACATTCCCTCTGAGTTAGCTTTCTATCACTGCTCCAAAAAGATGCCGTGTCTTTCAAAATGCTGTTGTGTTTTGTAGCATAATGTATTTATAGAANGTGAGGGAAAAGTTAGTGCAGCTGGGCCATTTTGAGTTGGATGGAGATCAACTTAAGACCTTAAGCACGTTTGTGTCCATTCAAAATAAGTTTATGATCACCTGTGACACAAAATATCTTAAAGAGTTTCTCTCCTTTCCAATGGATACAATTTATACAGTTATATATGAAAAGCTTTGCTTGATTAAAAAAAAAACCACCAAAAAACTGCCCAGTGAGGCCTCAGGTGATGGTCTAATGGAATCAGAGAACTGTCTTCTAAGTTTTTATTTGACCTTTCAGAGAATTGCTTATTTTGGCTTTTTTACTGTTGTGGTTTTTAGAGGTGGTAAGAAAATGGAAAATACCTGTGGGTTAATAGATTATGACTGCTTCCAGACTTGTACATCCCATTTTTCTTGTGTCTATTTCTGTGACATGCAGATTCTTTCATTGCAGACATTCTGCTGTATACTCAGCTCAGAGAATACTGTGGAGAAAATTGTTGGAGAATATTATTCAAACAGTTTATACAAAGTGAGGCTATGTCTTAGGAGACTGATTATCTCCTGGACTGGAGCTCCAAGGGCAAAATTTAGGTTCCAAAAGATAAGTGTCTAATATCCTTCTGGATTGCTTATATGTGCCTGGTGTCCTGCTGCTACTTCAGGACAGGACAGGTCTCCTCAGAATCCCAAGTCACAGAAACCTGACCCCCGTACAGCCCAGGGCATGTCAGAGAACAATTAGCTGTTAGATGCTAGATGCACCACCTGAGTGAAACCCCTTGACCACAGGCAATTTTCCTAAATGCTGATGTCTTGCTATTAAGCACTGTGAAGTTCTCTGCTTTGCCATCAGATACCATTTGAAAAGGCCACAAGTATTAAAGTTCTCTCCCATAATCTATAAAGGTGAGTTGGATGCCTGAGAGCCTCTCAAATAATACTGGATGTCTACCTTTAGGTAAGTGAATACTGTTGTAGTGCCTGTGTTGGGGAACTGAATCACCCCCCAGGTTCCACAACTGTTTATTACATCCCCACTGCTCTTGATGCATGCCTGGACTCCTATCACACATTTAGACACCTGTGTTTGCTGTCTCTCAGGACCAAAATGTCAGATACATCACATACCTGGCACCATTTATAATAATAACCATCTGCATATGTCTATATATAATAAATAGTTTGCATCTTGCAGAGGAATGGAGGTAGTCTTAGTGAGATATAAGGTAGAGTAACTTTTTAAAAATCATCTTTTCTAACTGGAAATTTGATTTTGTGAGATGATTTTAGCAGTGCCATGTGGCCTGTAGTAAAGCATTAGTAGAGTTTCTCAACACTGCACAATCCCTAAATAAAAGATGTTTCATACAGCATGAGGTTAATCCACTCTGGATCTCCTTATAAAAAATAAAGACAATTAAATCACTGGATTGGAATCTGTGGTTGCCAAAGCTGACCATTTAATATGGCCAAAAGCATATTTCCAGCCAGTCTTTCAGAGGAGCTCCATGTCTCCAAACAGGAAAAGGATGAACAAATTTGTCTGGAAGGAAAAAACTGTAAGAAAAATAAAAATATTGATATTTTAGCATAATTTAAGACTGTGTCCTCAAATACCTTGTTTCTTGATATAACACCCAAAAAAGGCCAATTTTAACCATAACTTGCTTTTTCACTTGGAAAGTAAAATGTAAGTAAAAGGGAAAAATTATGAGACATGAAGGAAAAAGAAAGGTTAGGATTAAATAACAGTGTCTCTGTACATATTAGTAATAAGGAAAAAAACCCAGAACAGTTGCACTGAATATGTCAGACAGATCCACAGATAGCATGGCAGAAGATAGTTGGAAGAAGATGGAGATTTTGATATGAAAAATAAATTCTAGTAATGTTATAGAAGTAAAATTAATATACACAAGACAATGGTTAGCAATTGGAATATGAATAAAAATAATAATTTTTTTTCTGCATTTGGAAAGGAGTAGATCTGTTTTTTTAAGACTAATGTATTTTCATTATATCATGTTCTTTCTAAAGGGAAAAAAAACCAACAAAAATGTTTGATAGTCAGAAATACTTTTAGATTTGCTTGTCATAATATTGTACTTAAATATCTCAGGAAAAACATGTAAGCATTGTTTGGTTCATTTACAGTTCATTTTCATGACCCTGGGAATACCAGAACACTGATGTGGTGTTACTGTTCATGGATTTTAAATAGGTAGATGCTGTCTCTACGTCAAGGCTATTAACCTTTGACCAGTCCTAGGGGAAATAATGTAAAAATCTCATATAGCATTCAGGTGGTAATGAATTAAGTGAAAACTAATGTCAAAATAGATACTAATAGGTGTCTATTTATATAATAGATATTATCAATCAAGCTTTACTTGCTCATGGGGTTCTAAGCTGCTAAAAGCATCTTCTGTAGTTGCAGTAGATTTGTCCAAGGTGCTTCATTTAGAAATGACAATAGACAGAATTAAAAAAGTTATTTTAATGTTTTTAATTAAAAAAAAAAAATACTGCATATTGAGTGTCTCCCAAACTGTCCCACCTTCAAGGCAAAGACAATTTTTGACTTAGTGGATGTGTTTAAGTCCAGGGTCACATAAACTAGCAGAAGGCCAAATGGTATATTCTTGTACAGCAGAATCCAGATGATTTAACATCCCTTCTGAGCTTAAGCTGTAGGGATCTGAATGCAAACAGACTTTGATAATGCATAGATTCTGGGAAGGTGTTTAGCACCTAATGATTTTCAAATACAAATAATAGATGATGAACTAACCAAGTCCAACTCTTCCTTTTCCATAAATTATCTGTACTGTTTACAATACAGAAATACAGAGAAATACTGCTATAATTTTTACCTGTAACCACAATTTACCTGCAAATTCAACAGCTCCTTGAGATACTCTTGGATTCTTTACATTAGTAATCATTTGAATTGTCTCATTCTCCAAGATCACCTAATTTTCTTTTATACATGGATCAGCAGATTTTAAAAGCTATAACAAAGCATACAGAATATATCAAGGTGTCTGGTTTAATAACAGACTCTTGCCTTCATGTTTAGTACTCATCAAGAAAAAAGCTCTGATCAGACTTTGGATCAAGTCAAAGAAATTTTGCTGTTGACTATTTGAATCAAATAAAAAACAGTCTGAAAATAACAGAGTGGAGGATAACAGCACTAGAATATAGGCACTGTCAAGTTTGAAGCAAAACAGTGAGCAGTCTTTCAGAGACAAAAACAAAGATTCATGATGAACTAAAGTATCTGTTGTGGTCTGCTAATAGATTGTAACACTATTACCATTTTTGTATGTTTCCAAAGCTGGCATTTCCTTTTTAGGAGAAAGGAAAAGAAGGATTTGGGTAACCATAAATTCTGTAATGCTTATAGTATGTGCTCTAACATTTTCCATTTAACATGCAAGTCCTGTGTAGAGGCTGAAAAAATAAAATTTCAATTAGAAGAAATGGAAGTTTTCAGATGAAAAAATAAGTACCTACAGCCTCCAGAATCTGGAACTGAATTGTTTTTAGTGGAACTCATTAAATATGAGTCAGCCTTCAGTAATATTTTCAAAATGCTGCAGAACTTTACAGAAATACTTAACTAATTATTCCTGGAGATTAGTGCCAATATTATATTTTTGTTTTTTCACCATATTTCACCATTTCACAAAATATGGGCTAACAGGTTGTATATTCACTGTTTAAAGACATAGAAAATGTCATGCATAAACGCTATGTTACCTCTCTATAATTTAGTGGCTTGCTGCATGGAACAGCCTTTTCCCTTAATGGAGGTTTCTTAACTGCTGCTGCAGGTAGCCAATAAAAATGAGCTAACCTTCATTTCATATTGAGAGTAATATTAATTTAAATTCTGAGTGGTCAGAGGGAAAACCTCACTATTAATTTTATGTGGCAGTGTGAAAAGTTCCATGAGGAATTTTTCTGGAGTTATGTGTTCCCCTGACAAAAATACCCTACTCCTGATACTGGGCACCCAAATCTCTTGGCTCTGTGTACCAGATGTGTGCACAGATTGAGGATGAAAACAAAGCAGCAGTTGGTTTAGATAATATCTCTTACATCTTTTTGGGAAAAGGAGATTAAAAGCAAATACATTCAGAGGCAGTTCAGTTTATGCAGAAGTGAATAGAAGCTATAAAAAAGGCAGCTTTACAAGAGAGAAAAAGCAGAGAGAATATCAGTGATGAGTGTAGAAATTAAANATTTCTATTCATATATCACAAAACAAAGAAAATTAGATTATAATAGGTTTTTATAATATTTCCCATTAAAAGAAAGATTAATAAATAAGGTACAAAAAACCCCAAATTTTGAAGAAAAACTGAAGCACAGTAGTTGTAAAGGTGAAATATTAATATACCCTGACATAATCAGTGTGAAGCATATTCATAGTTTATAACTTAGATGGCTTAGGTGAATTTACAAAATGTTTTGTATATTCTGTGGAATTTAGCTAGACTTCATTCACACACTGTTTAATGACTTCTGAGAGCTACCAAAGGAACATAGAATAGGAACATAGAAAAGAAATCACCCAACCAGTTTCACCCTCAGCTGCAGAAGAAGCAATACCTTCATTTGCTGGGTTGTAGTAATGTACCTGCTCTCCCAAACAGAGGTTTATGAGGTGAGAGCTTCATGAGTCAGAACAGTAAGTTTAGAAAAGGCATAAAAAGGATACCAAAGGGACAGTATTAAATAACAATTTGGAGAGATGGTAAAA
>WEIU01009488.1:0-13070 GCA_013389925.1 Aegithalos caudatus | reverse complement strand
TGTGTTGTTTAAATGCTTGTTGCATATGCATCGAAAATATTTTGTACTTTTCAGAAATATATTGTTTAACTATTGCTTGATAGCTCTGACATGTTTTTAACATTCATCATTTTACAATGTGTAGTTGAGGAAAAAAAATGTAAAGTCACAGTAAGCATCAAAATGTAACGCTAGAGCACATAGGTAATCTCATAATAATGTTCTCTGTGTGTCGTGTTTAAGTTCAACAAAGCATGCATTATAGCACATGACCATTATTTCTTTTCCCCCACACACCTTCTTTAGGAAAAGGGGAAGAAAACTTGGATGCGAAGGCTGAGCCTATGATAAAAACATCATTAGTTGAAATGGATTTTGATGAGTCACCTTTGGATAATGTCAAAAAAGAATTGACTCTGCAGAGTACAATCCCCACAGCCAAAGAGCAACAATATTTGCAAAGCAACAGCTGTGGTCCAGGCTTTGCAGAAGAAAGTACAAGTTCAGAGGAACAGGCCATGATAAAAATAACTGGAAAGAGCTACCTGGCATCTCCCAATCTACCTGACTTTTGTGGCTGTAGTCCTGGTTGGAGCAGTGCATTTTATGGAGCTGAATGTTTTGATTCAGAAGTTCATACTTACTTGAAAAACCTTGGAAAGCAGAAATCAAGTGAGTCACAAAATATAGATGCTAAAAAAGTGGTGAGTAATGATTTTAAATCATTAAGATACATCTTGCTGGTTAAAAGTGTGATAAAATTTATTCTGTTATAGTGAGCCAAACCACCGTTTCTTCTTTTAAATATTGACTCTTAAGCAGTTTAAAATCCTCAAGATTTGTCATGTCTCAGCAAAAAACCACAGTAGAGGTTAGTATTCCAAAATAAAGTACGCTGACACAAAGGTACAATCACTGATCTACAGCCCATCTTCTTAAAGCTGACTGGAAAAGCACTGTCTGCCCTTTGCACCAGCCCCGTGGTGGTCATACTATAGAAAAGAGCTGAGAAGGACTGTGACTGAGCACATCACAGGCATAGAGCTTCATCAAAAGTTTTTATACTCTAGACCTACCTGAACTGGAAAATGTTGGAATGTTTGAATGTGGAATAGACAGGGAATTTGCCTCTGACTTCATTGCTGCTCAGCCCAGATTTTTTAGGGGACAAACCACTTTGTCTGCCACATTCCAAAGGGTCACTCCTTCTGATTCTCTTTCTGTTTATATAGTTTCTTAATCACCTTGATTTTGCTTTAATTGATGAAGCAAAAGCAGGGCTTGAAGTAAAAGCAAGCAGCTTCCAATTAGAGTCTGGATAATAGCTTTCCTGTGTTTTCCCTGTTCTCTGTGTAATGCCTCTGTAGGAGCGCATCTTTTTAAAATCCAGGGGGCTTTTATGGCTCTGTGCTAATGAACTATGTTGTTAAACCTTTTGAGCTTTTCTGAACAACAGTGACAGGTTTTTGTTAAGCTCAAATTAATTTCTAGCAAGTCCATCCCATTAAAGCTAACCTATTTACCAATCTGTTGTTTGATATGTTAGCTCTGGGCTGTGTGTTTTCTGATCACTCTGCTTGTGGGAGTTGTCTGCTGCATTCCGTGAACTTAGTGCATTTAAAATGCTGTTTTGTGTAACTGGGTCACTGGTAGTTAACTTAGGACCCAAGTGCAAAAGTCACCACTTTTATAAAGCACAACATACATCTTGTTTGTTGTTTCATAATAAATCAGAAGCTGAACCCAAAGTGGATGGCCCATTTTTACTGGCTGGTAAATAATTAAAACTTTGATATGCAAACAATTAAAAGTGTAAATGTTTACTTTTAAGTTCATATATTTTGAGTTCATATATTTTCTATATTATAGAAATATACTTTCTATTAATTGCTTAAGTTACATAATTCTATAGAAATTTAGTTTAATTTTTTTCAATTTTGTGAAATACATAAATGGAAAATATGAAAGCTGAACTTTGACATTTTATGTCTTTTATTTGTAGAGCAGCTCTCTTGTCTGCTTTCTGACCTGGTTGTATAATAGCATGTAATATGTTTGTTTGGAAGCCATTGATTTCAGTCAGACTTTCAGTCCTTGCTGCAAATATAGGTCAGCTGTTTAAAGTGTTTCTGGGGCCTGCACCGAACATACAAATTTTAATTCTGGATGACTTCTGATTGTAAGTTTTAAAATGCTCTTGAAAACAACCCAATAAATTCAATTATAACTAAAGGCATATTTATGTGAACAGATTCAGACAAACTTCCACACAATCTCATCATACACAAACCTGCTCCAGTTCTTAAGTTGTAGAACTGTGACATCACTAATGCTTTTCTGGGAACAGGTAACTCCTGCTGTATCTTGCCTGTAAACATAGATATGAAAGGTAGTTTTTCATTGTTAATATCATATTCTTGTCTGTTTGGATGTTCTTTTTTCTTCATGAAAAATAATTCTCTTCTAAAACTTCACTTTCTTACTAGAACCACCTTCCACTTACAGTTCTGATCAGAATCCTATTTCTTTTTAAACAGGAACTAGAACAATTGCTAATGATGGAGACAAAAAATTACAGAAAGACCATAAAATTTTACCAGAAACTATTACAGAAAGAAAGAAGAAGCAAAGGTAAGGTTACAGCAACTTGCCAGTAGGAAAATGGTTGCATGGTACTTTTATGGACCTGTTCTGTAAATCTGAATCATTGATGTTCTTATGCCATGTATTTTAAATCTAAAGGTCTTGAAACTAAATCTATGTTGCCCAAACTGAGAGGACAGCTACAGGAGATGAAATCAAAAGTGCAGTTTCTTGAACTGGTGAAGAAATACGTGCAGGCAAGTCAGACTTTATCTCACTTGTGCTTCATTTGTCATTTCATTACTGCATCAGTGTAACTGGCCACTCAGATCACTATATGAAATGTGAAATGGTTTGTGTCAAACTGCCAAATTAAGTAAAATCCAAAAGAATTATTAAAGGTAATTGCTACTAGTATTATTTAAATAATCAATTGTATGAAATGCAATTTGTCTTAAAATGATTGTATTTTGTGTGAATTTTCCCCTTTAATTTCTTGTTTTATCATGGCCTTGCTTCTTTGAGCAGATGATGTATGCAGAGCAGTGGGGTGTGGAATCCTATGTGCTGCCTACAGTCATTCACAGTGGGAGAGCTGACACCATGGACGTGGCACCTATGGATGAATCATCATTGCTCCTTTATTATAACACAGAGAAACACCAGTGTAACAGTCAAAATGGAGTGAGAGTTCTGCAGGCCGGTACACCACTTGGTTTAATGGCTTATTTATATTCTAGGTATAATATATTTTACACATAAAATGGGAGTGGGTTGAAGCATAGTTGCTAAATCAGGAAAAACTTGTTTCTGTGATAAATCCTAGTTACTCAACATTTAATAAACTCTCTTCTATCAAGTTTGTGTAACTTCTGTGAACACTCATGTACATTTCATTTACAGAAATGGAGATAAAATGTCAAAAGATCAGCTGGCTTTCATTAAAAGTATTTGATAATAAATAAAAAATTAGCAACTTTAAGCTTTTTTATCTTTTACTTATTTGAGGTTTGCTCAGATTGTTACCGTGGAATCAAGACTTTATGTTACTGCCAGCAGTACAGCAATTCTTCATATAATCATATAAATTGGTAATTCTTATTAATAAGGTCTGAATATGAAAATGTTTAGGTTCGGTTCTACAGATTATAGGCCAAATAATCAGTCCTTGGCACTGATCAAGATGCAAGAATATCTCAGGGTTTAAATGGGAACAGAGGTGTCCTTCAACTCCAGTGAGGGCAGTGTTGTTTCAAGGTACCTAAGCTGTAATGGTGTGAAGGATAGAAATTGCCAGAGTCTCCATCAGACTTGTGCCACTGTAGAGGGAGCAACTTCCTCCCAGCTGCTTCTCCCAGTTCGTCCTGACTCTGAGACCCAGTCACTTACACTGAGTACTGCTTTTCCTGGTAGTTAATATTTTGCACAAAGTGAAGAAAATGTTTTGGAATTGGACTTCCCACATTCATCAAACCCAAATTTTCATGATTAGCTATAATCCAGTAGGGAGAAAAGACAATTAACCTGTATTAAGACCTTGAGAGTGCGTGTGTATATAAAAAAATAAAATGCCCTCATTTTTAATGTGTGTATAATAATTGCATTCTGTTGTTAAAGTAACTGCTCCTCTAATTAGAGCTACAGGGAATATTTCCTTGCTTAATGTACTTACTTCTTATGCTGTTATTATAGTAAAAATGTTTAAAATCAGCATCAAGTTAGATGATAGAAAAAAAGAAAATGTAATATGTTCTTTCATACTATTTAGATTGCAACTTGCCTTAATAATAGAAATGTCAAAGTGGTTATTCAGAAAATTGAAAGTAGAGAAGCTCTTTATAAAACAAATTATGCTTTCAGGCTTGGCAATCACAGCACTTGATGTGTAAAAATAATTTTAAAAAGAACCAAGGTTTTATGAAGAGCTTGAGAATCTAAAATGGCTATTCTTGATATCTTGAGGATTTTTTTGCTGTTGCTGTACTCAAATGCAAGTTGAAGATGTGTTCTGACTTGTCTGAAGTTTTTCTTGTGCTTTACAGAAATGCCTTTTTAGAAGGTTATGTACAGCAGTTTCTTTACACATTTCGCTATTTCTGCACACAAGAAGAATTTTTGCAGTTTCTTCTTGATAGAATCAGCAGCACTTTATCCAGGTACAGTAAATTCCCATGAAAAATATTATCAAAGCACAACTGAGTTTCCTTCCAATAACAAATAGCTGTTTCTCAAAAGTCCTACTTAAAATGAATTATGTTTGTTTTTATAAGACTCTCTTATCAAGTGAGAGCAAAAAGAGAGCAAGAGCTGCATCTGACAATGTGCTTACTTCTCAATTCTGCTTCTCACTTTTACCAGTTATCCACTAATGGGTAGTAATTACAGCCTCAGCTTTGTTTCCATAGAGCCATGGATTCTAGAGACATGAAATTTAGGAATTTAAGATACTACATTAAATACCAAATAAAACTTGTGGGTTTTGTCAATGCTTATTTTTAAATAGGAATTGGATATCAGTTTTGTCATAAGTTTCTTTTTCTTCTCACCAGTGCAAGCCTGGATCCTTCCACATCCCTTACCAAAATATGTAACCGCAGTTTCTACATCCTGCAGGCATGGATTGAAGACTGTTACAGTGTAGACTTTGCAACAAACACTGATCTTCTGGGTACCCTAAAAGAATTTATTTCTTCCAAGGTAATTCAGAATTTCAGTAAATCCTTTAAGAAAAAAAATTAAGTCAGTTATGGGGCTGTCCTAATTACAGTTAAAGTAAATAAAAGAAAACTAATGCCATATTTGACAGCTGTGTTCAGTATGTCTGGTTTGAGGCAGGTAAGAATCTTACAACTGTATTATAACTTGCTTACAATTTCTGGAAAATTGAGTTCTGTGTTCTTTTAGCCTATTTTGCATTCCCAGGTTGCTTCATTAAATGGCTACGGGGAGCGCTTGTTGTCGCTGCTCGAGGATGCCTCTGCCAGGAAAAGTGGCAATGCTGATCTGTGCTCTGGTGTGGACAAATGTGAAGAGGAAAGTGAGGAGGGCAGAAAAAGACTACATTCTCTATGTAAAAAGCTCTCAGAAGATGTTTCCAAAAAGGTGTGTCTTCAGACCGCAGTGTATGGAGCACATTTTCCATATATTATGTTTTGACAGAAACAGAAGTGTCCGACTTGGAGTCCAGACCTATTTAGTAAGAATTACGTACATGCATTTAAAATTTTCTTTTGGAAGTATCTAAGATCCAGACAGTTCTGAAACCATGACAATAATCTTAACTCCTGAAAGCTGTTTCAGTAATCACAGATTAGATAATCAAAATTTTGAGAGTAGAACTCTTCATTCATGACACTAGCATAGTTATTAGGAAACCTTTGCCCCTTTGTCAACCATTAATGCTTTTTAGTAGGCATCTTTGTAAGACTATAAATACAAGAAAACAGCAGGAGCTACAAGGTCCCCTGCTACAACTTCAAAGCTTGTAGCAAGAACTTGTCTGAACCTGTGTCTGTATTTACTATTTTATTGTGTTCTACAGCCTCAGAAACCAGAATATACTGCAGGCTTTTCCCAAAACCATATCTCTTTACAGAGTGATCAAAATAATATGTGGAAGTCAAATGTATCCATAATTTGCAAGTTGAATTAAACATCAGACTCGTGATAAAAGTGCACAATTCTATGGGTATATTGGGGATTCAGCCAAGAAAGGGCAAACAAGAATAGAGGAACATGGATTTTTTTATTGTCACTGCACAATAATGATAATGGAAAATGAAAGAAAGCAAAAAAATTAAATACTTTCCAAGTATTTCTTGGAAAGGGATGTTTGATTCTAAGCAAAAAAGAGAAGTATTTTATGGCAGCAAGCTTGAATACACAGAGGCTTGTTTTAAATACTGAATGTTGATTGTGATCTGGCAGCCTCCTTAGACTCATCCACTGTGCATATTATATTAGCTTAAAATAGCAGTGTTGAGTAAACCAATTTCTTCTGGGCTAACCTTGGAGATGAGCTGAGGAGTTTTGCATGCACAAAGGTGTTTCTCTTAACAACACTTTCTTGAAAGTTACATCAAGGGGAGACCTAGTACTTGTTTAAGAGAAGTTGAAAACTTACATTTATTTTTTCTACAGAACTTCTACTGGAAACTATCCAAAGGTATAGGACCAACTGCACAATGTCAGAGGCCGCACACAGGTTCAGCAGTTTTGCCAAAGCCCTGCTGTAGCAGCTTCACAGAAGAATCCTCAGTCTCCTCAGCTAGAGCAGATGAAGTGGGACCAGTGCTCTTGATGGAGTGCAGTGCCCAGCAGCTTTGTTGGCAGCTGACACTACTGCAACAGGTGCCAAGGTCTAGGTTTATTTGGAAGTACAAATATCTATCTTCTTACTCTCTTCTTTCTTTACCATTTCCCAACCTTGTTTCAAGCTTATTTCATACTGTTTTATAAGACTTTGAATTAAAACTCTTCTCTTGAAATCTCTGCAGTGAAATTTAGAATATCTAATGCTACTCTTAGGCTATGTTCCCTCATAATTCATGCAGGTGGGGTGGGAGGAGAACATACTCTGCCATTTTTATCCCCAAACATTTTAAAAGAACTGTTAGAACTAACAGAAGATATATCTTGCCTGTTTGTTTGTTTGTTTGTTTAGGAAGTATTTAATAAATGTCATCCAGTACACTTCCTAAATTCCAGAGCACTTGGTGTTAAAGACAAATGTCTCGCTGTGCCAAAGTAAGTTGCTTGTTTTAATTGCCTTTAGATTCTGTTGATACACAATAATTTAGTGTTACACTTTTAATACAGCCAGAAACAGAGAAACAATTTAAATACTTAGTATTTTTTTTACAGCCTAGGTAGCCTATTTATATGGGTTGTTTAATTTCTGGAGATTTCATATGTGGATATAGGTATGTTCCTATGGACATGCATGTATGTGAAAGGCCACATTTGCCAAGAGATTTCTCTGAAATCTGAAGTGAGTTGAGGCCAAAATATTTCTAAGAACTTGTGTTGGGGATTGCTTGAAAGGTTTCATTTTTGTCAGGGAAAAATGTCGTGGATTCTGAAGTAGTTCTTTGGTCAGGAATGTGTGTATGTATATAAAATCTCGAAGACAATTATAGTCTTACAGAATAGCTGAGGTTGGAAGCGACTTCTCAGGATATGTAGTCCAACCACCCTGCTGAAAGCAAGGTCAACTGCACCAGGTTGCCCAGGGTTGTGTGCAGTTGGATTTTGAAGGTCGATGGAGATTCCACAGCTTCTCTGTACAATGTTTCTTCTGTATGTTAGGGAGATGTTATTGGTATTCAGAGATACACAGGAATTTTTCTATAGTTACTAGAGTGGTTATCTACCAGTTTAAATTATTTTCTCATCAGTAATTAATGTTTTCTTCCAACCACATAGACCTAATTATTTTTATGATGGTCTACTTCTTACATACTCAGTGGATTCAGTTAGCTTCTAATTAGTAGTTGTTAATTGCACTACCTATGGTAGAATTTTGCTTCTAAGGGTAGGGAATTAACATCTAAAGCAACTCCTTTTTTACAGGTTGGTCAATGGCCAAGGCTAGATCACCAGGTTTATATAAATTTTGGGGTTCAGTCATGGGAAATGATGTGTGGTGCCACTTGATATCAGGCTCGATTTCCTATGTGGCTGCAGTTGTTGAGTTTGAGTTTCTGGCTGTTATTCTGTGTCAGGTTGGCTGGGGTTTTATGCACTAATGAATGGTAAAAGTGTTTTTATGTAGAGAAATGTATCCTGTATGTGCTTATTTTCTGATGAGATATACTCATCTTGTAATTATAAGGAAGAAAAAGAAACATGTCTCACTATGTACATCATGAAGTATAAAATCAAGATGGCAAGAAATGGAAAATTATTTTGAATGGTTAGAAGCTGACTTCTTCACATTCAAGGTTTTCTTTAAAAATCCAATATCAGCCAAAATTATTTTTGCCTTTTTCTTTCCTGTGCTTTCCTTAGGGCAGTTTCTGCTGAGACAGTTTCACTTAAAGTCTGTAATCTGTTTCTGTCGAAGTGCATACAAGACCAGTACCTTCTGCAATTATTAAAAAATGCAGACAGTATCAGCACCTGGGTTGCTGCTGAAATTGTAACTTGTCACACAACTAAGGTTTGTCATTGTTTACTGTACTATTAACTACAAAACAGTTATTTATTTGTCATTATCTATGACTTGCTATGTAGCAAACCTGCAAGAAATATTCTGAAATACACCTGTGAGTGGGCAGTTAACATTTTGTCTTGTTGTCACAAGAAGGGTCTTGCATGCTTTTTAGCACCAGGTTTCAAAACCTTACAGAATGTAAGAAATGGATTGTCTGAGATGGTCAAACTTTTATCAAGAACACCTGAGTGACAGGAAGGGAAAAAGTGTGTGAAGGGAAATGTTACTACCGTCAGCATTTGATAACAAATTGAAAAAGGAAACACTTCTTCCTCGTTTAATTTTATTATGTAGATTTACTATGTATATGTGTATATAATATATCTTAATTTTTTTCCAGTGGCAGGTGAGCTTGTTATCAAAATTTCTTCATATAGCAAAATGCTGCTATGAACAAAGAAATTTTGCTACTGCAATGCAAATCCTAGTAGGCTTGGAAAATCTTATTGTACGACAGTTGCCAGTAAGTTTGGGACTCTGTTCTCTAACCATTTTGCTTAATATAATCTTGTTCCAACATAGACATTAATGTGAAAAACAAAAATATATTCTGTTTTATTGTAAGGCCTGGAAAATTCTACCTGCAAAAGTAGCTGAGATAATGGAGGAACTCAAGGCTGTTGAGGTATAGTTATAAAGTCCTTAATGCAAAATTACATCTTTGGGGTTGGGGAAGGTGCAAGATCTGCTTAAATGGGGTTCTCTGCAGGATGCAAACCATAATTATTACTTTTAATTATGCATTTAATTTGATTGAAGACTTTTCACTCCTAATCCAAGAGTTTACATAAATTTTTATCTCAGTATTTCTTTAACATGTGTCCTGTGTGGCAAACCAAAATTTCAAAAGCAAGCTAAAACATTAGATATGCTACATTGCATTAGAAGATTTCTGCAGAAGCCTTGCAGCTGGAATGTGTTCTTAAAAATCTTAAATGCCTATTTTATTATAGGAATTAATTTATTGATCTATACATTTTTGAAACATAGAGTGAGGTTTTAAAATGCAGTTTTTTCCTGTGATTTAGAACAATTGAAATTATGTATGGAATATTTTTTGATTAAAGTTAGGGGTTTTGTGTACTTTAAAAAGTTTGCCACCAGATGAATTCATAGTGTTGTTTCCAACTTCAGCCAAAAGTTGATAGTCATGACAAATAAATATATAGTGTTAAGTACCTGGAGAACTTGTAAGACCTTCCCTAATGTGAGATTAATCTATGTGCATTTTTAACTAGGTGTTTTTAAAAAGTGACAGCTTATGTCTGATGGAAGGAGACAGATTTAAAACTCTTCCAACAATTCCATCAGCCCATGTTTTGGCTATGCATGTCCAACAACTTGAAACTGGAGGATTCACAATGACAAATGGAGCTCACAAATGGACTAAACTTAGGTAATTATTTTAATTACGTGTGTATATCACCTATATTTTTGTTATACTATCGTCTAATGAGATGAGAGCTAATGCAGCATTTCACAATTAACAGTTCAAATAGTTTAATTTGTTTAGACGTGTAATTAGAGATACATATACAATAGAATTAAATGCTTGATGCCTCTGAATTTCCTTTGAGGTTTGTGTTTTGGTTTATGCTTTTGTTTTTATCATCAACAAAACAAACTAATCTCTTACCATATTCTCTTACAAGAAATATTGCAAAAGTTGTGAGCCAAGTTCATGCCTTTCAAGAAAATCCTTATACATATGCACCAGATTTCAAGCTCCAGTCTTACCTCAGACAAAGAATAACTCGTTTTAAAGATGCAGACATTTCTGCCTTGGCAGCTGACAACTGTGCCAACTTCCATCAGATACCAGCAGAAAAACATTCTCGAAAAATTCAGGACACACTGCGCAGGATGAAAGCAACATTTCAGTAATTATTTATGTTTCATCTGTTCTATTCTGGGTCTAGACTGTAAAACTGGATTAAGTTGACTTCATCTACTGGACCTATTTCCAAGCAAATACTTAAGTGGAGCGACATAAGATACTGTCTCAAAGTTGAAATTATTCTATTTCTTAACATGGAATTATAAAATGCTGACTAACGAGATTTGAATCACTGGCAACTGGATGGCAGATCAAAAGAATAAAAAGAAAGATAAAATTGAAGAGAGAATAAAAAGGCTTATTAATTTTGTTACTCTTCTTTAGCATAAATAATTAATTAGCCTGAAAACCAATATCTAAAAAATACTGTGGAAAAAAGTAAAAATTCCAGCTTCTGTTGCCAAGTTGGCCTAGGAGAGTTCAAAACATAGTTAATTAAATGTTGAATCTATTTTTATATAAACACTTATATCCTGTCATATTATGCATATAATTCAGAAACACAGATCCTCTGCTATGCATTGATTGTTGGTGTGTCTTGCTTTTATGTTGTATATTATGAAAACTCTAACTGACATAAATAATTGGCTGTCTTTTTGTCCTACCAAGGAAGGAGAGGAATGCTATGCTTCAACATTTTTTTTGTTTGATTTTAAAGTCATCAGACTAACCTGTTTCCAAAGAAAAGTAAGATCTGAATGTAAGTATTGCCAATTTGTTGCTCTGCTTCTGCACTCCTGGCATTGTGAAGTCAGTAAATGTGAATTTGCTTTTTTTAATCTGTATTTGGCCCAAGAGTCACTTTGCCAATTTATGTCTGTCTGTATGTGTGCACATTTGAGTATTGCTTTTGCTCCTGAGGTTGTTTTTGTAGATCACAGTGCTCCAGCAGCATCCAATAGAAGATAACCAAGTGAAATTTGGATCTGCAACTTATAAAACTGTGGTGCTAACCTGTTCATAGAGCTTGCACTTACAGGACTTTCTAAATGGCCATGAAATGTGTTGCTATTGCTAGAAAATTTGTTGAGCTACCCAGATTTATGCAAGGCCAGAATGTTAAGGCTACAAATTAGTTAAAAATACAAGTATTTCTACCAGAGGGAGCAGTGGAAGTGTTGAATAAGTAGAGAAGGGGAAGAAACACTTAAGCACTGTTGTGAAATTCATTTGCTTAGAACTGTGTTTAAAAAAATAAAATGTTTTGAGAGAAGTGAAGGGCAGATGTGAACTAAGTATTTTGTCAAGTGTTAGTGGTGGAGAAGGATAATGATGTAAGAAATGAAGGTGTGTACATGTCTGATGTTTTGCAGTTGTACTGTTGTGTTTGACACAAGTGCATGTGCACATGCTAAACTGTGGCTTTCTCAGTGTATAAGAGAAAGGCTTCTCCTTTTCTCTTGTCAGTAACAGCAATATTACATCTTAACCCTCTCTCATCTTCCTCAGTAAAGACAAGGTGTGTCCATACTTTCCTTTAAAAACTTTAAATACTCAGTTACTTTTTCCTACTAATACAATACTACTAACTTTTGACTCTTATTAGTTTAAACATTGAAGAACTCAGTCCTCAACAGCATTTTCTTGCTTTTGTCCTGCTTTTATTGTTACTTATTTTATTTACTATATGTAGGTTTAACATGTCACTAATTATAGTATTCTGACTTACCCTTAGGAAAGTAAATCATGTCACTATTTCTCTAAAAATTGCCAAATGTGAAAGCATTTAATATTTATCTCCTACCTTTATGATTTAAGAATATTAATGATAATGTTATCATCAGACATAAATTTCACATCTTTTATCTGTATGCATTTATTTTAAATAATTGGTTTTGTTAGTAGTTATTTGGGGTTTTGTCAATAAAAAATCATCATTCACTTAAACCTACACCTTGCCTTTGAACTACAGTAAAATTTTAAGTAGCATAAGTTTTACTAATGTAAAGTACTCCACAGGACTTGCTAATCACATGATCTTAATAAATTCATTTTATACAGTTACCAGTCAGACTTTTGAAATTGCTTTTGTGAATTTTCTTATCATTTATATTTTGCACTCATGAGAATTAGCTCAGGTATTTCTTAGCTCTGTATTACTACATCTAGAAAATACTGCTTATTCCATGATGATGACTGGTGCCATATGAGATTTTAAAAATCAGCTCATGTCTTCTGTAAGTGCTCCAGTGTATCAAACCTTATATTGGTATTAATGTATAGTGTTGAGTTATGGTACCCACATTGGGGTGTTTCCATCAATCAGACATTTCAGAATTTGTCTTTAGGCACCACCCCACAACAACAACAGCAACAAATGTTAATAGCTAGTGAAAAAAATCCACTCCTTTACAAGGAAACTGGTTTTGTTTTGTCTATGAACACAGGTATGTGCATCTTATATGACACAGATTTCAGAAGAAAGTTGCATCTAGTGTTGCAGTTTTGGGGTCACTG
>WEIU01009482.1:0-32658 GCA_013389925.1 Aegithalos caudatus | reverse complement strand
AAGCCATATTTTTGTTTTCTTGATACTTTTAATAGAAATTATAAGACACCTGTGAATGTTTAAAGATCCTGTCATGAAGTGACACTTCCCTCTCTGAGAATTTTCCCCCTGCACTTTAATGACAACGAAAATCTATGGATGTATTTTTGAGTTCAGCCCTGAAGGTTCAACATCTGGCTGATGGAAACGAAACATTTTCACCAGAGGTTCTTGCACTTGGAATTTGCTTCCTTCTGTGGGTCTGTGTCAAAACCTGACTGAGCCTGTTTAACTTGAGGCAATGGTGTAAAGCCCATCTGTTCCTTGAAACTTTTCCCTGAAGGAGTGATCTAGAGTGTATTTATATTCTCAGCTGTGGTTGTGCTTTTTTAAGTACTTAGCTGATGGACTAATTTGTGGTTTGGGTTTGTTTAAAGGTGTGCTGAATGGATGTACTTTTAAAGCAGATTTTAGGAATGTTGCAGAACTTCCCTATCTTTGACTTGTGAAGACAGTGAAGAGTTAATGTCCCCGTTTACTATGAATGGAGAGATAACATTTATGAACTGCTACTGTTAAGAAGAATAAGACTTCTATTTAAAATACACAAAAGTCTGGAACGTAAAAATGCAAAGCATTTCTAACTGATTATCTTTGACTACCTGATTTTAAAATATTCTGTCAGTGTAATAAGTTGCTATATTCTTTAGAAGGGAGGAGTATTAATAATTCTATAGATAGTTTTACTATCTTTGCATTTGAACTTGGAACTCCCAGTAAAATTTGGTAGGAGGTGCATGTGATAAAGCAAGGTGACATTTAAATTCTAATCACAATTTCCTTCATGAACCTATTTTGAGTGGTCTTTGCCGGCAAAAAAGTATACAGTTAAGTAAATGGCAAAATTTAAAAAAACCCAACACTATTGAAATGGTGTTGTTTTTCTGGATGAAGAGATTGTATTTTTCTGACATTGTAACTTACTGTAAATAGTTTAGGTTAACACTTTTATGGGAGGAAAAGAGACAATGTCATTATGAAGGTGTTTCAGATGTTTGTATCAGGGTGAGGTTATTTTCATTTGTTCTTGTAGGATGTTTGAATGAATAATTTCATTAATTAAAGAAGATACTGTGTCTTGTCTACATGAGGAAGCTATCACAAATAGGCTGTGGTATAACTCCTTATATGAACAATTTTATTCTGTACTACAAATGACCTTGCACAGTTTAGTTGACTGAAAAACATGCAAGTTCCCTCCAGCCCCAATGACAAATAAATATTTATGTAGGAAGTTACTGCAGAACAGTTACTACATGATAAAACTACATTGTCAGCTTATTCTGTACTCTACTGGCCTTCTTAAAAGCATCCTTAGGACAAAGTATAGTATTGTGTTACAGATGTATTCCTACAGGTACTTGTATGTTGTATATGGACTTGAAGAAAAATATATTGTTTCTGAGAATTTCTATGAAAAATATTTAAATTGCTGACAATATCATTGGGATAACATAAGTCTAACGTATCACAGGAACTGAAAATGCTGGTCATGCAAACTTGACTATGGTTATTTGTAAAATAAGTTAATAGACTTACCAATTTTAGTTACTATGTTGACTTAAAAGGACTAATGATATTAATAAAATACTAAGATTAACAGCAGCTGGTATGCTAAGGATTCAGATAGAAGTCATAAATACTTCTTTTCAATAATGGTAAAACAGCAAAATTACCTCTATTCTCTTGTGTAATATTAGGTGAAAAAGCTAAATACCCCCTTGTCACTGGTTATGTAATAGGCATTTAAAAAAAAAAATTATCACAAGACCTATCCTATGTCGAGCAGCTTCTGAAGATGGCCACTGTTCCACTGCCTTTCTGGCTCCCTAGCAGAGTGAATTCAGGCCACAAATATGAAGCCTTCACATGAGATGAATGGGAAATACTTGAATGCCTGTAACTCTTAAGCCACATGAACACAATAACATTGATTGTATATTAGAGTACTTAAATATGAAACACATCTTGGCTTTTGATAAGAACGTAATTTCAAATAGTTTAATTTGCTTGTTTTGCAGTTTTTATCAAGTAACTACTTTTGTTCAAAAACAGAAGTGTGCATTATTTTCAGGTGTTTTGATCACTTTTTTTTGGTCTTAAAATGTGTCTCTATGTATTTCTTAAATATACTTTCTTTGATTCTGTAATTTTCTAAGCAAATAGAAAAACTGGGATTAGAGCTGAATGGAAACAAGCAGCGTTTGGAACAAGCCCAGCAGGATGTGACAGGAGCCAGAGAGGAGTGCCTAAAACTGACAGAACTGCTGAGTAAATCTGAGCACCAACTGCACCTCACCAGGTACCCCTTATCCTATTACATGCTGTAGTACCAATTTCATTCTGCTAATTTTTTGCCACAGGCTTCCCCACAGTTGTTGTAGATACTTGCAGCCATTGACTACATTGGCAGCCCTCAGTCATGTTAGAAGTGGAGATTTGAATAAGTGAGTTATTGAACTATAATTTATAAAAGTGAATTAGTAGTGTGTAGAAGAGGCAATATTCAGCTCTGGTGGAGAGGTGGCATGGTTTCAGGCAGGAAGAAGAGCAAGGGAGGCTGCAGCTACAGTTTTTTCTGTTGCTGTGCTTAGTAGGACAAATATATTTGAAAGGTTGTTTGAGACTCTAGTGTAGAGCAGCACCTTTGAGCACAGGAGTTCTCAAATTAGTAACCTGAAATTTCTTCAGCAGAATGACCAGGAATATGTATATAAATGAATAAATTAACATAATTTTTTCTGTATTGAGGTAAGCTCAAGTATGTGAGGAGGGTGTTTCTGTCTCTTGTTCAGTGAAAATACAGTACAGTGCATTGTGTGATGAGAGACTTCCCCTGAACATATTCCATCCTTGAGTATAGTTCCCAATGTCTTTTGCTGCACTATTCATTACATGTTTCTAGAAAACTCCAGAAGGTTGACATGCCAATTATTCATTGCAACTTGAGTTTGGGTAACTGCAGAACTTTTGCCTTGGAAAATGCTATTGTCCAACTGTTTGCAGGCTTTTGGTTGTGTGTGTGAGTTTTTTGTTCCATTGCCCTGCTCCCCCCAAGAATGAACATCCATAAACAAATCTGGCAGCTTTTACTCAGTACTTAAGGAAAAAAGTTAAATTAGTTCAAATTTTTCATGGGGGGAAAAAAAAAAAGCTTTGATTTTTATCACTTAACAGAAGTCTGTGTGTTTATCCAAGTCTTGTACTTTTTGGGCTTTGTGAGAATTCTGCCATTGAGTAAATGGAATAAAACAGAGCCTTGTCTAAACTATTAAATTCAATGAATCATTTTTTTATTCAGCTAAATTTCTGTGTAATTCAGAGCACGGTTGTTTAACAGATGGAAGAAAGTACCACTCTAACAGCCTGTATTTAGAGAAAAAAATATGCTAGAGGTTAATGAACTTGAAAAAAGTTTTGGGTGAGTTGTTAAGATATCTAAAGTTTGGATTTAGCAGAACTTTATTAATAATGATTTGTTGTGATAGTTAACCAAATGGCTTTACCACGCTCCTTTTAGCAAAGGCTGATTATATGCAGTAAAGCTCTGGATATCTTGGAGGAAATCTGACTAGCGAATTTATAATTTTTAATTTTTTTTTTCTGTGAAAACACTCAAAATGTAAAAAAGAGAACTATTGCCTGCTTTTACATAGCAAAGTAATCAAAGCTGGATACCTAACACAGAGATGATTCAGGTATATTTTTCATGTATGGTCTCTGACTCGGAAAGTTTCTGAGATGCAGTCATTAGAGGCTGGGAACAGTATTTTGGGCAAGTTACACTCTGTGCTGGCCCTGTTCTCATACAATTTCACAGACATCTTTTTGAGACAGATACTGAACTGCCATAGCTCCTTTGACCCAGTGCAGACACTCTTCTGCAAGGTCCTGATCTCTTTGGGGTTTTTTGGTTGTTTGGGATTTTTTTTGTGGGTTTGGGGGATTTGGTTGTTTGGGTTTTGTTTTATTTTTTGGGGGTTGGGTTGGGGGTTTTTTGTATTAACTGTGTGTTTGGCATCTCCTTGCAAGAACTGAAATGTTTTCAATGTTGACATGTATTATTAGAAAAGTGTATATGTTGAGGCATGGGAAATAGGCTTTTTTTTTTTTATTATATTCCCCAAATTCTGTAACACTTTGTAGATTTTTGTGTTCTCTGTACACTTGGAGTGTCTATCTGTTTTCTAGGAATACAGATGACGTTGATTGGAGAAGAAGGGGGAAAAGAGATGAGCGATTCATTGTACCTGATCTGTTACCTATTCTCCCCTTGAACTTAAATTCCTAGGGCAGGATTGAATTGTTCTTGTCGTGTCTCCTGTTTTCCCTGCCTTGCAGAGGAAAACATTCCCTACTGAAATGACACTTGTTCTTTGCCTGTACTTTCTTCCTCTCAGCTCACCTCCTGGTAGAACAGGTTTTCTGTGCTAGTAAAGGTATAAAAGTTACATGTCTCTAGTGGCATTAGTTTTGCATTTTGAACTCAGCATGTTTTTCATGGATTGGTACATCCATAGTTGTTGCATGTAAATTATATTCACTTACGGTTTGCCTTCTTTCATTTATTCTCTTCACCTCAAATGGCAATTGTGTCAGTGAAAATACTTGAAGGGTAGGGGTAATAGCAATCCTATGGGGGTTGTAGAACTCATTCACTGTGGTGCTTGCCAAGGAAAACAGATTTTAAGCTCTAGAGTCCTGCCTGTGGGAGGTTGCTGCAGAAATTGCACTGATTTAGTGCATCTCTTGGGTATTCTGGCCTTGGCCTCGTCTTGCTGATTCTCTTCTTTTCAGGAGAGGGCCAGCTGGTTCACTCCAAGTCTTCTCACAATGCTGGGGTTGAGGAGGGCCTGTACTGCTGTTACACCATTGTGGATAGTCTTTCTGTTGCCTTGCATGACCTGTCTGTGCTGTTCTGGCAGAAATTAGAGGTAGCTGAGGAGATACAGAAAGAAATCTTTGTTTTGTATGAATTATTGTATTACTAAGGAGAAGAGCTTCACTAATCCACCGATTCTGAGTTTGGATATTGTTAAAAAGTATGATTATAAAATGAATAAAAGAACTTTGGATTTTACGGTACAAAAATGAGATAAATGTATATGAAAGGAATAAATGAGAAAAACATGCATGCTGTGTCATAATGAAAAAAGAATGTACTCTGGAGAACAGCACTCTTCTCCAGGAGTCCAACTTCTTTGCTGTATCCTAGTTTTCAGACACTGTTGATTGATTACCAACTAAACAGCTTCTAAGTTAACAAAATGTACTTGTTAAAAATGAAGAAAAAAAGGTTACAATCAGCTATTCTAAACCATTGCCACAGAGTTTAAAATTGCCTTTTCCTGTCACCTTTCTTCCTGGAGCAATATGTTGCTTAGAAATACTTGCTATTAACATGCACTTTCTGCTATTGAATGTAGTTAGTAATTCTAATTTGTACATCTTCAAAAGACTGGGGAAATACAGAACTTCTACTGTGTATTTTTGCTTGTCAGTCATGTAATTTTGCAGATGTCACCATGCTATGAGACTGACCATGATTATTTAAAGTTTTCTTGGGGGTTTCTTTTACCCTAGTTTCAGCTCTGAGGTTACTGCAGTAGGAGAATCTTGTAAGTCAATGTTAAATTGCTCTTACTTTGGCAAGGTTAGGTCTTCCTAATTAAGCTTACCTGAAGCCCTTCTTCAGAGAGTAGAAAACATACAGGTCTATTGTTCTTAGTTAATGAGAAAACAGTCATTAAAAATCATGTCAATAGTCTCATGGAAAAGATCATATAAAAGATGCAAGATGTTAACAACTTGTCCAGCTCCTAGTGAGCCATCTAATGTAAAAAAAAAACTTTTCATTATTCTTGTGTAACAGAATCGTTATTAAAAAAATTCCTCTTTTTCTTTCAAACCAGATCTGGAGATACTATGTTTCAGTTGCAGTCAGATGTAGTTCCTGTTTACATATGCCAAACAAGTTAAATAATCCTAAGAAGTGAGGGAATCATCAAATTTCAAAAATTTTTTTATGTCATCATGCATTTTCTCAAGTATGGAGATAGATGGCTCAAGATATTTTTGACTGAAATGTCATCTGAAATTTGATAGGAAATATAATTGACTAGAATAGAAGAAGATTTAGTTTAGTTTAAATTTTATTTTTCTTGTTTGCTCATATGAAACACTGTGAGAACTTCTGAAGGTCAGCTGGTAGGTAGGAAAAAATTACTACATGAACACGTGCTTTCACGTTCAGGTGAGCCACCAAGCTGCCCTAAATCCCTGTGTCACTCTCTTGAAGGACTAAAGATTATATTACAGTGACTCAGTGGGTGTTGTTTTTCTTGGTTATTGTTTTTCCCCCATTATGTGATATTTCTTCCCTCTTTTTGACAATAATATGATCTCTGGGAAGCAGCATATCTAAGGACATGCCAGTTGGGTTTTAGCAGTTCTGTAGGCATCCTACTGTGCATTGGTGCTTCTTGCTGGTTTCAGTGACTCTATTAAGGCTAATTTCTATTTCATGTATAATAAGTAGAGCACATACCCTTACAGGTTAATGTGGCATTATTTAATCTCTGAAGCTCTGGTGTTGAGCTATATGTCATCACCAGTGTTCATTGTTAGAATTTGCAGTCTGCCTCGTTCATTGTTTTCCCTATTAAAGCTATACTATTAAATGATAAAATGTAAGCTTCCTGGTGGTTATACACAGCCTTCTAGGGAGTTGCACAATACTTAATATTTATTGTTTGGGTTTTTTTTTTCTAGTTGTATCTATTAGTTAGCAACATGCTTAATACCATGCCTTTTCCAACAATTTTAGCACCTTAGAGTACATCATCTATGCTAGGAAAGAGTTTTGGAGAAATGTTGTTACTAATATTAAATGACTGAGATATGCCTAATCTTCTCAGACTGACTGAGTGATTGATGAAAGGACCAGTAACACTAGAATTGGGGCTGTGGGGGGAGGAAGCAGAAATGAGCTGTAACCAGTGATCAATTTCTAATTTTTTTTTAAGTCTGCTCATCATATGCAAAAGCATTATTTTAAAATGCAGGGATGAGTGATAACATGAAACAACTCTGATAACTAATAAACTTTTTAGATTCTGCTTCGTATGTTTACTTTTCATTAAATTTAGGGACGGTTGCGACTACGTCGTTGTCATTCAGTCAACATTTATTTCTATCTGGTTTTCATATACAAAGGCATCAGGATGCCAGAAAATAAACTGTTAACGGAGAATTAACTTCTTTGGCACGCTTTCGTACTTATCTTCCAAATTAAAGAAAATGAAATGGGCAGAAGCAGAGTGTAGATTACCTCCTTTTTGTCAAAAATGGTGGGAATTTGAAAATTAATAATAAAAAAGGGAACAGATGCAGTAACATGCCAGAGGGAGATTAATGTGGAGAGTAAAATCTGTGAGCAACAAAACTGAAGCAAACTGAATCAGTGGGAGGTGGTTGTACAATCAAAATCAGGATAAAAGAGAAATTACAAACAACCCTGCACTTGTCAAAGTAGTAGTAATGAAATCCTGACTCTGCCAGCAGCGAGAACCTGTGTTAGCACTTTGGGGTAAGGCCGGGAGCCGGGTGCCAGGTAGGAGGGCAGCGCGAGGCTGCTGGGCGGCAGCCATGGCGTGTGGAACAGATGGCGGGGAAAGCTGGCCGGGGAGGGGCTCCTTCGCAGAGCTAATCAGACAGTAACGGATAGGGCAGCNGGCCCGGGCCGGCATCGCGCCCCCTCCTCCCTCAAACGCGCGGGGCTCCGCTCTCGGCCCTGCCCGGCCGTGAGGTTGCGTGGTTTCGCGTTTTGCCGTAGCGGTATAGCGAACGGAGGACGTGGCGAGTGACAGAAACGCGAAAGCACGTGGGTCCGGGGACCGATCCGGGAAAGCGATAAGGAAACTTCGCTCCCGTTGAAAGGCGGGAGAGTTGTAGGTCGGCACCTTCCCACAGGGCCGGGCCCCTCCAATGAATGGAACCCGTTCTCTGATGTTTTGTTTTTGCTCGGAGGAGGCACTTGCCTGCTCGTAAATGAGAGCTTGAGAGGAGTGAATGGAGGTCCGAGCCTTCTGATCTTGAGTCACATGAATAATTTGACTCACGTAAGAAGTAAAGATCAATAGGATTTCTTGTGCGAGTAAGAGGTAGTCATGTGTGAGAGGATTACGAGGTCATGCCCCGTGTTGATGACTGTCAGCTCGAAAGAGAAATGAAAACAACATTTTATCGAGGAAAGGGGGAAATAAAATCCTGAAGTGTAGCAAGGGAGATTTGACCTATTACTACCTGGTTTTGTTTCATCAGGATATGTGATCCTTTTTTAGACAAATTTAACAAAACAAACAAACAAAAAAAAACCAAAAACAACAAAACCAACCAAACCAAAACCACAAAAAACCTACGTGTCCTGCGTCTGCGTTTTGAACTTGTATCTTGTCTGCAGAAGGTTTATAGCTTGGCTCAATTACCCATTTTGAGCAGGGAGGGGAGGAAACATTACAGGGATTTGAAATAGGTAGTATAACATAACCATATGCTATTTATGCAGCAGTTTCTGCAATAAATCTAATTTGGTGCTGTCAAAAAAAATTAGACTTATTTGCTATAGCAGCACATTAGTAAATGATTGTGGTAGTTTTGAAAGTTGTCATTCACTCTGCTTTGCTTGCAACTGAATCTTGCAGAGCTTTTTTTTTTTTTGTTCCCCCTTCCTTTTTCCCCTGAGCAACTGTGTGAAAATCTGAGTTCTTTGTCCTGCAGCTGTAGAAACTGCAAATATTTTCACTACTGAAAAGAAGGGCTTGCTTTAAAGTAATTGAAGAAGGAGGTGGAAGAAAGAATAGCCTGTATTGTTAACAGTCTTATGAATGTATATGGAAAAATCAATAAAGTGCTGGGGATAAATTTCTCCCTTGCCTACAGGTTTTCATAGTGCAGCTGAAATTGTTTATCTGATTATACAGCATGTAGATAAATTAGCTGCTCTGCGTTATTATAGAAGGTAAAATATTTTACCTGCCACGATAAGACCATATGCTGCTTTATGAAGACTGATACTGAGTGATTTGAAATAAATCGGTTCTGTCGTCTTCTGGCAGTGCATTATAAAATTTTCGAAGCTGGTACACTTTGTGTCAAGATAACACACAATTATTTAAATATCATTCTATTTAATATTTTAAACCTATTTAAGTGATTGTTCAAACATATAAAGGCCATTGATAAATTTTATAAGGGAAGGAAGGGAAATGTAAGCGAAGGAGTAAAGAACAAATACAAAATCATGTGTTAATTTTGAACATTAAAGTGTTTATAAATTATTATTAATTTTAAATGAGTTTTCACATGGTTAACAATTGTATTTATTGTCCTACGACAAATATTTCTTAAGGAAAAGACAGTAATGCATTTTCAGATTTTAGTATTAGATTTGTCTGAATTTTTCTTCACGGCATTTAAACTGCAACTGGTCACATCAATGATCACATCAGGTTGTTGAGGCAGCCAAATTGCTACTGCATGTAGAGTGTGGTTCAGGAGCAGTGACAATACTTAAAGCGCTTTGGAGCGAGTGGTGAATTCAGATGAAACACTGAAGGGACTAACTGCTGTAGAAAACAAACATCTTTATAAGGTCTTTGTTTTGAGCAGTTATTATTCAGCACCAACCGTAATAAGTTTATGAGTGTGTATCAAATATTTACTTTGGTCTCATTCAAATTAGGTTTTTTATTTGTGTGACTAATGACAACAGGATAATGATTTATTTTTTTTGAACCAAAGAACTCTTTTCAGATACATGTATTCAAGGCTGCTGGATTTTTTGCTGAATTTGCTACTGGAAGAAATGGTTCTGATTTTTATCATTATTTCTGACTTGTTCTAAAGCTTTTCTCTCAAGTACATCGAAAGCTTGTTTTTACAATAAGCTAAAATGTACTTTTTCTGTCAGCACTTGGTATTTGTGAACTCAACAATTTTAAAAGCTGTCTTGTGCTTTCAGAAGTATATTCAAAGTTGTTTATTTTGTGCAGTCACAGCGGTTGTTGATTCGTGGGTATTTTTTTCTTTGCCGTGCAAACTTCTGCTCCCGAAGTTCTGAAGAAAAAGAATTCAACAGAGAACCTAAAAGGTCCTCAGCTGGAGGACTTCACTTGGAAGAGCATCAGCCTGTGGGTTGTCATTGCTGGAGAAAGTAGCTGGTAGATGGAGGGAGGAAGGGGAAAAAACCCACCTGAGCATGGCCTTGGCCGCCTGGCTGCTCTCCTTCCTCAGCCCTCGCACGGCACCCGTGCGCCGGGGCTTGGGAGGAGAGGCTGAGCTGGGAGGTGCCCGTCCTGAGCCAGCAGATGAGCTGCTGGTGGATATTGACAGGGCTGAGCTCCTCGCCCTGGCCGTGCTGGCAGCGTGGCAAGGTTAAGAGCGTGCTGCTCTTGGTTGCCCCTGTGGGTCTGGTGGTTTGCATGTCAAGCTGTAGTTCTGTAGAATTAGGAGCAGCTCTTTTATTGGTTGGCTCCTCCTTGTTGGTCAGTTGGCTTCTCCAGGGCTTAAATCACTGGGGAGTTAAAGCGTCGCTGTGGTCAGGTGGGACGCTGCTGCGTGCTCTTCTTGTACCAGGGACCCTCTTCTGTTTCCAGTGCCTATGTTCACTTGCATCTATGGAGGAAGATCATAGCATAGGAAAGTACTTCCTTGCAAATGCAGGGACTAATCCCCATATAAGGTATAGAGCAGTATTAAGTTTTTATTCAGCTAAACTTACACAGTATTTGTCAATGCAATTTTCATTAAAGTCAAATTCAGACCTAACATAAGTATAAATGCATTTCTGCTAATGAGATTGGATTACCTCCTGGACTTGATCCCAGAAAGCTTTATTTTAAATTCATTTTTGGTAAAAGGGTAATAAAATGGCTGGTTCATTATAATTGCTTACAAAACTTGAAATATATATTTTATTTTTCGGTATTGTATTTAATCTTGGTGAAAGATTATCTTTTTTTTTTTAAAGGATGCCAAGGTATGCAGTGAAATTGAAGATATTTCTTATTTTAGAAGAATAAGACTGTCAAGAAGGTTAGTTAATAATTCAGGAACTTTTGGTTATCAGAGCATATTCCTGAAAAGATATATGGACACAGGAATTGCTAAAAATAATGTATCCTGTTGACAATAAGAATTTAGTTTCAGCCCTGACAAAGAATCTTTACAATTTGCCTCAATGTGGAAGGCAGTATTCTAACAAAGAGTACATATGTGTGTTTTACAAGGCTTGAAAACAAGAAAAAAAAAAAGTTTTTTCTTTGAATAGTGTTGCATTTGAAACATCAGTAGGTAAGGAAAAAAAAAAAAGCTGCAGATTAAATAATTTAAAATGAGTGCTCTGGGCCACTTTAAGGTTTAAGGTTTTACAGTAAACTTATTCAACTGTTCCCATTTTGTATTTGTATTTTTAATCAATAGCTCTGATACAAGTGTTAAAGTCAGAGTCAAAAGCCTTCAATTTTTTTTTTTTTAATATGTTTATGAGCCTTTTTACTTCTTCTCATAGTTCTGCAAAGTCCTTCTCAAACTGTGCTAGCCCTAGCAAGGAGGAACATAGACATTCATTTGAAGAAAAACACGTTAGCTGTTGGAGTTAACAAATAATGATTAACAGCTATTCTTTTGCTTCTTACTATTTCTCCTATACCCCAAACTGATCTTCACAAATACAGGACTGCAAAGAACTTCATCTGCTGCTGGTTAGCAGAAGTGGATTTAAATCTACACCGACAGTTCATTTGACAATGACCTTGAGGGGCTTTGCTTCTTGAAGAAGAAAGCAGAAGCTTGCGGTAAACAAAGTTCACTTCTGACAGATGGATTGAATGACAGAAAGGTTGCGAGTGCCAGAATAGCCCTGGCAGAGGAGGAAATGTTCAGTGGAATCCAACAGGAGAGGAGGTGTGAACAGGTGCAGGGTTGCTGACGGAAGGGGAACCAGATGGAAGGAGCCAGAGCCAGTTTATTTAAAGGAAAAGGCAGAAAACACTGAAAGGCTGTGCGATCAGTGGCTAAAAGTGTGCATGGAAGAAGGTAAAAATTCACAAAGCAAAACTGCACAGTGGGATATCTAGCACTTAGCATAATGGTAGTAATTTGTGAGTTTCGTTTTAAAAGTTGCTATTGAAGTATGTTATTCCCTTACTCTTGACGGCATAAAGAAGAGATTTATAACCTGTCCAAAAAAGAAAAAAAAACAACAAACCAACAAAACCACCACCAAAAACCTCAACTGTTATATTGTCTGTCCATTATTTCTAATATTGCAGGCGGTTACAGTCAGGATAATACAAAAATTATGCCACAGCTAAACAAATTAATAAAAGGCACATAAGGCTGGATTTTAATTTTTTTAACTTACCTGTTTTTACCTAGCCCTTTTGACATGTGGACAGATGAGCATGGTTTTCATTAGGATGTTTTTGTAAGATCTAGAGCAGATCAAAAACAGTCAATACAGTGTAATGCTGGCACAGTATTTCTCATCTTTTTCGCTTTTTGGTCATAAGTCTGTCAGTTTGCTGGAACGTGTGGTATCTTGCTGTAGGATGGGGTAGAAATCTAGCTTACCCTAGATCAAATTCCCTGAAAATCAAATATTGTCTTTCAAATTGTCATCCTGAAGAGTGCTTTGTTCTGTCAAATGGTTCTGCTTCTTCCCAAGCTGTTCCTGTGAGGCAGGAAAAAAAACATTCATCAACTTCTTCTCGACTTCAGCAATAGTTGGGGATCATTATCAACTTCCACATATAAGGCCTGTGGCACCTTAAATGCAGGTTTTGTGTCTGTAGCTAAGGTGTGTGAGAAATGCAAGTGAGTATTGAGCAGTCACTCACAATGCATCTGTGATCTACTGGATCGTTCAGCTGTGCTGAGCTGATCCGGATCAGGTGTGAGCACACAGGCACTTTCCTTTTTAATTAGCTAGAGCATGCAATGCCCTGTTTATGCTGACTTTATGCCAGCTGCAGGAAGGACAGATGATACCTGATTCAGCATAAAGCTTGCTGGTACAAAGTTAACGTACCAAAAACATTGGGTTTTTGAACAAATTTAAATTGGCAGAGTGAATTCATAGCAGATCAGGTCTCTGCATCATTTAGCTGCATCATTTTTTGATTCAGTGGTAGGAGCCTGATGGTTGGATTTACTGTATTAACAAGCTGAGCCTTGAAGTAGAGAGTCACAGTTACTTGAACCTGGTCTATGCTGTGCTGAGAAGGCAAGTCCCTGGACTGGCAATATATGGCTGTGTCTGGCCACATGTTGCCAGGCCCTTGCTGCTGCTGACACTGGAAGACAGGCACCTCTGTGATCAGGTTATTCAGGGAGTTACTCAAATTGAAAAAGAATATTTTCTTGAAGAATAGGTTGTGTGAGTGCTCATTGTAAGAGGATGAAAAGAAGGACCATACCTCTTATACTGACATTGTCTGCCTTAAGTGTGTCCATTGTAAGAGGCTTGTGGTGCTAAATTCAAGAATGGCCATAAATCAAGAAAATTACTCCATTATTTTAAATAAAGGGAAAATAATTTATGTATACAAAACACATACCTGTAAAAATCGTCTGTGTTAAACAATTATTTCAACATACAGTCATTTGTAAAAGCGGCTTGTGGAACAAAGAATATTCTAGAGAAACGTGTGCAAGTTCTTAGGCTATGTACTAAGACTTCATAAAAATCACCATGCAGCTTCTACTCTGTATTTAACTGTGTGTTTCTATAGGGACTTAAGGGCTAAATAGTTCACCATCTGATGGTAATAGTCATGAGAGAATGGATGCTTACTTACAAGCTACATATCTTGATGGCAAAGCTTATAAATATGCCAGAAAAATCAAATTTTGATTCTAAGTCAGTATATTTGACCTAATATGAGATGTTAATTACTGTTAGAAGCACTTTTTTCTTCTCTAACATTGAAATATAGGGAAGCTAATAATAACATTTGGCTGTGACTTGATATGCAGGAGACTATCAAGATTGAAGTGAAGTTATTGAGGAACTGATCATTTTCTGGATATATCTTGTAGCATATAATCCCAAAAGAGTAAAATCATGTGATAGGCTAGGTGTTGGCAAATTCTTACTGTTAAGCTGAATGTGAAGTAAGAAATCAGTCCTTTCATTTTGTTAACTGACCTTGCAGATAGAGGTAAGGATGTAGAAGTTAACTCTGTTCAAGGTTCTTTATTTCATAGAAACTTTCATAGGAGTAACACTCTGTGTCTGTCTGTCCTATGCTCCTACAGCTTTTCATCTGTCTCATGCTCATTAATACCTCCAGTTAGTTGAAATAACTTTTAAGTAGATTTCAAGTGTGGCAAGCAGGAGCAGAATTTTTTTTCACATGCATCCATTAATGTCTAGTTTCTCCTGATGCCTCGGTAGGGCTTAAAGGGCAAAGTGGAAATACATATAGAAATTATAAAGCAGTTCTGGTGGTGTGGCTCCGTTCTAAATAGAGAGATATGGAAAAATATGAGTGGGTACAAGAAAGTTATATATACTGATTTGTTTCAGCAAAATTTAAATTCTTAGAAAAAATAGAAAATAGTGTAACAAGTTGACATTATTCTGGGAATGGGGATGCAGGTGACAAGTTAACTACATTTTGAGGAAAATTGTTTCAAGCAAATTTAGCTTGAAAAATTAGTTTTGGCTACTAATTTTAGTTAGTCTCTTGATGAGGTTGGAAATCTGTACAGGGCTTAATATTTTCTTTTTTTGCCTCCCAAAAGTGTTTCTTTTTATTTGAAGGGTTTTTTTTTATGAAATAGTAGTAACAGACTGGAAGAGTTGTTTTTTCAAGCCTTTCATCTCAAGTAAGGTAGTGCAGACTCTTTTAGTTTCTTTAACATACTTTAAATGTATTTCTACTTCAAGTTATTTCCGTAGCACTTTCTAAATTCCTAGATCTATATTTAAAGAGCTGGACCAATTTGAACGCTGATTTTTTTTGCCCCTTGACCTTTACATAACTTTTCTAATTGCTTGTAATGCTTCTCATGGTTCTCATTGCTTCTCGTGGTTATGAGGAGAAAGCTCTGACATTTCATTATTTTAGGAAACTCTGTATTTCTCAACTAATACAAGAAACAAGATTCAAGTTTTGTTTGCTTGTTTGGGTTTTTTTCAGACTCAGTTCTCAGGAATAGGCCCACATGTATCCTGAGAAATGATGCAGTCCTTCAAATCCACCAATTAATTTAATAGTTGGGTTTCTTCAAAATTTGACCATGCAAATATAGATTTTACTGAAGCTCACCAAACACAGTGTGCTGGCTGGGGCAGTTTCCAGAAACTTGAGCTTTCTGCTGAGAAGACCTGGCAGCCAACTCCAGAATCAGCATCCAGTCAGCTCCCAGAAACTGACAAAAAGAGCAACTCAGTGGGTAATTCCCTCAATGGGATACAGGAAGGGCAATTTTTCAGCTCCTTGGAAAGGTTTAAAGAAATGACCTGATCATGATGCTTTTAAAAGACATTTCTACATATTTCTTGAGAAAGCATGCACTCATATGTCCTTTTTTATTTATTTTGTGCCATAAGAACATCATTTCATGCCTTTCTTTTGCCTTGCAAAAGCACCAAGAGCCGTAAAATCCAATCCAATGTGGATTTACACAAGCACTGAAAAAATCAGAACCTTTATTGCAAAAATTCAGATGGCAAAAAAAAAAATCTACTGTTTAATGAGAGGAAACCACTAAACACTGTCCAGCTAAGTCCTCATTCAGAGCAACCATGGGTCCTATTAGATGAAAATTCATAGACCTTACAAATGAAGATAACCAAAACAGTCAGTGCTAAACAAAAGGTCGCTGGAGGCCTGAGGTAAAGAAAAGTGGGAAATCTTGTGACCCTGAGGCTTCTTATTGAGTTGATCCAAACATGAGCAAGGCACACGCTCTAGAGCTCTGTTGATTTAGAAGGTTTGGAAAACAATAATTTTGAATCATAGCTGCATTTAAAACCAGCATGTACCTGTTTACCTGAAGAAATTACAGGTCTTACTGTGTTGCATTTTCTTACTTAAATGTTTGAAAATACTAAGATTGGATAGCACATGATAAAACTCAATAAACACATTCTCCATTGTAAATAGCTGAATGGGGTACTGCAGTGCTGTTAAATTGAAAGGCTGGTCTGAAAGGAGTTTTAGAAGTTTTACATTAATAGAGAGAATTATTTAAGATTATTCCTGGGGAGAATGACTTCTTGGTAAATTGTGGTTTTTTCCATGTTTGTAGACCAGCCTTTAGACTTGTCTGCTAACCTGAAAAAATAAAAAATGAGCCCTTATTCTTCTGTGTGTGACATACATACAAAGATACGTAAAAAATACAGGGGTAAGAAGTTTGTGAAGTGTGATCTTATTCTTTATACCTTCTCTTATGACCTTTATCATTGTGAGTTTTGAATAGGGTCTGGTAATAAAGTTAGAGATAGCAAAAAAATTTTATCATGTTTCCCCTTAGAAAATAAGTCAGGTATTGTGTCATCTTATTTCAGCTTTTATACTTTTTTTTTTCTTTTTAGCATGAATGTAGTTCATTTGGTTGGGTGTTTCTCCTCCTGTAGCCTGAGAGAAGAGCAAGGATATGCTCTGATTTTCCATTCTTCCTTTGACACTTGTAGCTGAAATAATAAGATAAAGTAGCCTATGAGAAGGTGATTGAGAAAGCTGCTTGTAAATGATGGTCCCCTAGACCTGTTTTGTGGAAAGTTTGCAGAGCAAACTGCATAAAACACTGCTGAGCCTTTGTACCTAAAATTATTTGGTCTTTAGGGCTCTTAATACATGTAGTCTTTCAAGTCCTACTTTCAAGTGTTTAAATTGATTTGAGTGAATTAATGCCAGATTTTACTAAAGATACTGGGAATGAAATGCTTCGGTAACGCCTCAAAACTTTTCCAGTTTGGTAGAGAATCTTCTGCTATACATTTACTTTCAAAAACACTGGGAGAGAAGGCTCATTTCCTCTGAGAGAGCTGAGGGAGCCTTCAGCTGAGTGCTTTCTCTCTCCTGAGGTAATTTATTGTGCAGTGGCTCCCAGGGCTGGCCCACTTGGCCACGTGTTCTCCAGGAAAGAGATCTGTTCTGGACCACTGATGCATGTGGGAAAAGCATCAGTGTTAGGCTTGACTGATCCTCCTGCTGCCCAAGTCTGAGTGTGGGTGCAGAATTCCAGGACTGGTCATCATTTAGACAAGTCTTGGTATTTTGGATAGCTCAAACGTTTGGAACACTAAATGCTGGCTACTCCTTAATGGTTTATGAAGTTCTGGTTAAAGCAAGCATATATGAAAGCTAAAATGCTTTGTAATTATATTTTTAACTAGAATAAATTTTAAATGAAGATGTCAAAAATAATGCTAGGATAACCTCATATGTATCACTGAACTGGGATAATTGCTAGAGTATTTTAATTTGTCCAATTAGGTTCATAGTCCTTACTAATGGATCCATTAGCTTTTTAAAAAATGCCACATGTTGATCTCATGGAAAAATCAAATGATCAATATAGGAAGCATGGTTACTTCGAATTGTAGTTGCTTTGCCAGAAGGTTTCCTGACAGCCTCCAGTCAGAGGCCTGATTCTACAAAAATATAAAAATATTTTTATATTTATACTGTTACCAAACTGAAAAGACTCCTTCAGAAATGCATACTATTGAACTTGATAATGAAATTCAAAATTTTATCAAAGTTCTGGTTTTTTTCTAGTCAGAAAAAGATGAGCATTTAGTTATGTCAAGTATTACTTTTATGTCACCTGTCTTAACTTTTTTTTTTTTTTTTTCTTTACTTCATTTTTCTTTACTGTAAAACCCTTTGGCAGAGAGTGGACTTTTCTTGTAAATGGATCTGTGATCCAGTTTTTGTTTGCTAGTGCTGAGAAAGGTGTTTTGATTTGGGGGGTTGTTTTGGTTTTGGGTTTTATTTGGTTTTTTAAATTAAATTTGATGGCTCAAATTCAGTCGGCATACTTTTATGTTAGCTTTGAGATCAAAATGAATTTTCACTTCAGTTGCAGCAAGGATTTTCTTAAGTTTGCCAGAGATGGCAATTTTCTTCTTCCTGTCCTATTGGCTACAGTTCACAGTGTCTTGTTTTGTCAATAACTTTTGAAAAGCATAACTTTCATGCACTGCGAACTAATATTGAGTTCCTTGAGATATGCAGAGCAGTTCATTGAGTTAACTAGGGCTCTTGACAGCCATAATGCAGGTTTCAAACAGGAGTTTAGAACTAAAATCACAGTGGGAAACCTGTACTTCAGAACAGGGCACAAGGAGAGCTTGAGCTTTCTCCATGATTGAGTCTTTGGTTGCTTCTGACTTTATCAGAAGTGAAAGTTTCCATGAGTTCAATGCATCTGCTTTAGTAAAACTGATAGGTGTTGTGACCAATCAGACATGCATTTTAGTGTGTTTAGAGTTTTGCACTCAGTAGAGCTAGGGTTTGAAATTGAGTAGAGAACAGGCTGGTGCACTTGAACCACTCATCTCCTATTTTTCACCTCTATAGATGAAGTTTTTAAAAGGTCTGGAACAATTAATCTTTAGCTGTCGTTTCTGATTCGGATATTGCCTGTGTCATCAAAATTAGTTGTAGCTTTGCTTTATATTGTCTCTGTGCTTTCCATTAGTGAATATAAGAAATTCTGAAGTTTTTATAGGAGGAGACCTCTGATGTCTTCACGCTAATGCTGGAAGGACTAAGGACTGTTTCCTTCTGTCTACAGTCCATAGAAGTTCTTTTACTCTGAATTGTGAAAGAATTGATTTAAGAAATTGCAATTGGACAGACAGCGCCAAAGCTTCTAGAACTCCTGCAGTATTTGTTGGTTGTAGTAGGAAAGTTACCAGTAGATCCTGAAACCTCTTGGACTGCCTTCTGCATGTTTCATACTTTCTTTTTTTTTCCTCTATATATGTGTTGGGGAAATTTTCAGTAGGGAGACAGAATTTAGACAGCAGTTTCAACTCAAGGTGTGGTTGAAGGACTTGCCATTCTGTTTAGACAGATTTGGCTCCAGGATATTTTTTCGCTCCTGAGCAGTTCTAAGCACCTCAGATATTGCTCTGTGTGGCACTGGTTGTGTTTTAATTCCAAAATCTTCTAACTTCTAAGAAGCTTCTCTTCTGTGTAAGAATTATCTGTGTTTTCCTAGTTCTACAACTGAGCTTTTATCCACTGTATAAATTCATCTTCAGCCACCCCATACACACTTCAGCACTCACCGCACATCCATGGTTTCTGAGCTCCTGCTAGCTTGCTCTGTGCAGTAAGTGACTCAGGTGAGTGGCTCTTTTGGATGGATCCCCTACACAGGAAAGTGTTCCTGGTGCCAGTAGATTCTCTATTTATTTTGAACATGCTGGTTAGCATGAGTTCATCGGGAGGGGCCCTAGCAATGAGGAATGGACCTTCACAGGTTTGCCTTGGTAGCTTGAGCTGTGCAGCTTGCTGCATGCTGAAGGTTACCCACAGCAGAAGGCCAGCCAGCCAGCTGTGTGCCAGATGACTGCACAGCACCCAACGGCACACAGTCCTCTCACAGGAGAACTATTAAATAAAATACTGTGCTACTGACACTTTCTTTAGCTGAAAGCATCAGAGGAATGTGAGAGGTGCTGGTGGCTTGTTTTTCCTTTCGTTTTTTGGGCAATCCAGTGCTTGTAACAACTTTCAGAAGATAAAAAACATATGTAAAATAAAGGGGTTTGCACAGATTGGTTTCCAGAAAATACAGGAAAAATATTCTTAGTAATGCTTTCCATATTTGGAGCTTACACTGAAAAAAGGATGGGAGTATCACTCCTTAGGATAACCCCAATATGATCAGAAAGCAATTCTGAGAGTGATGTGATAAAGTACTATTCAATATATGAAATTCCCTTTAAAAATGTGCTTTGTTTCCTTAACGCTCTAATATTTTTGCTATCTAAACGCATTTGCTGTCTTACCTCAGAAGAAACTGCCTGTGATTTCCAAGGGAGTTTTGCCTAAGGTAGGGCTTGAAACATCAGGACCAGGAATTAGTGTAATGTGACCCACCATTTGTATTGCTTTGGGGTAAATTTGAGAGAGAAGATTTAACATTGTGTGTGTCATGCTGAGATATTGCAATATCTCGGATGGGTTATTAGGCACCAATCCAAAGGTTAAGTGCAGCAACCACATGAGATGTGGCTTTATCCTTACATGATCTGTGCCCGTGTTCTGTTTCGTTGTCCTCTGAAATAGGTATATCCCTAGAATAAAATGTGTTTATAAGGCTTCTCTGAAGCCTATCCCAAGCTATTAAATGTCATTTCAAGTAGAAAGGGGTTTGCTCATGTCATTTGAAATCTAGAAATCAATCCTTGTCTGTGTGAACTCATGGATGTTTTAAATGTGGATCCCTACGTGCACCAGATAAATATTCACGACCTTTGGGAAAGTTTAGATCTGAATTTGTAGTTCAAGATCTTTCCTAATTTATATGCATGCATCTTTTTGGGGTTTTATTTTC
Organism: Aegithalos caudatus; assembly: GCA_013389925.1. Lineage (NCBI taxonomy): Eukaryota > Metazoa > Chordata > Aves > Passeriformes > Aegithalidae > Aegithalos > Aegithalos caudatus. Next base: position 12,027 of record WEIU01009482.1, on the reverse strand, counting down.
CATGCTCTTTTTGCTTGGCTTGCATTAAATAAAATGCTTCAATGGAGTGTGGTAGTCTAGCATTTGTTTTGCCTCAGGAGTGGATTGCCCCATCTTGCGTATCTGGTCAAGTAAATTGCTCTCTTGCCTGCGTACTTCAATAATAGTGCTGGGCTTTAGACCTTCCTGTACAGCCCCCCACTGAGCAGAACCACAAGGGGCTGGGCCTGTGTGGTGCTCGCAGTCTACTCCATTGTAATGGATGCATTCATCTCCTATTTACATAAATTAATAGTTAAAACTTGTTTGGTTGCTTAAGAAAACTCATTAAGCTTTCCGAGTAGCTGTATCACGAGCACTGTGCCATCGCTCCCATTGACTTATCTCCTGCTGATTCACTGGGAACCAGTCCATCTCGGGGTCAGGTCCCTAAGCTTCATTGCAGAATTAAACAAATAGCATTTAAAAGAAAATGCAAATAATACGTTCAGTGCAAAATGAATGTTGGTGAGCTTCCTTATGAAAAAGAGGTCGTGTTTAAAATTTTTAAAAATAAAATTCTATTTTTGTCTGCGGGGCCGATTTTCTCTCAGGAAATAGATCATACTTTTTATCCATTTTCTACTAGTCACTGGAGAATGTTTGACATTGTAAGAGAAAGGTCAGTTTGTCTAACCTGGAGTGGGAGGAGAAGGTTTAATGTGAAAAGCTTGTCCGGATTTTTGTTGTTATTATTATTATTATTATTTGAATGTTCCGCTTTACCCTTTTAATTTATCCTCTTCAGTATATGGTTTTTATTTTCCTTTATTTCCTATTTGATGTTTTATAGATTGGAGAAAGAGAGCATTCAGCACAGCATTAGCAATGAGGCAAAGGCCCGAGCCCTTCAGGCCCAGCAAAGAGAGCAGGAGCTGACACAGAAGATGCAGCAAATGGAGGCCCAGCATGAGAAAACTGGTAGGTGGTAGGGAAAGATTAGAGCCTGGGCACTCACTCACAAGCCAGGCCCACGCCTTACTGTGAAATGACATCAGGAACACCTGTAACCTTTGGCTGGCCGAAGGGAGCAGATGCTAACTACACCGGAGATTCCGAATTACATATTAGTTAGCGTTTAAAAGAGAAAATGGAAAGTATTGCCCACTGTCTGTTGATTTCAGAGTGCTGCTCTCACATCTGCTGCACCATCTGGATTATGAGTTTATTTACCTGTGTTCAAGAAACGTAAAGCTGAGAGAGACCACAACAAAGTAGAAAAACAAAGGGCTTGTTTTTGGCTGGATTTTCAGGCACACATGTTATATAAAGAAAATAGCATCAGAAGCTCTGCGGGAAATGCTCTGAGCTTACAGTTAAAGTCTCCTGAATAGCATTGAACAGTTCCCACAGTACACACATTATAGCTACTCTAAAAGCTTAATGAGTTTGCTTCGGCATCCAAACTGGAGAAAAGCTTTAGCCATTAATCGGTTCTTAATTCACTGTCGCAGCTGGATGTAATTCACTGGCTCCAAATTGATATGTTCCTTTATTTAATCTTTGCAGCCTCAAACATTTTTAGCATTACCATGTGCCCCCCCACACATCCTCAATCTAGAAGAAAGATGTTTAATCCCTTGCATACTTCAGGTTCTCATAATAGGAGACTTCATTGCATTGACTGAGCCCGTCATTAACATCTAACTTTAATCTGGAAGTAAAATGGGTTTTCCAAACAAACAAAAATGAGCTTCTTTTGTATTATGAAGTACTATGCAAACAATGTTAAGAGAGGTGCATATTATAAATAAACACACAAAAAGAAGGTATTTTTAGGAGATGAAATCTGTAACCCATGAGCATGGAAAGGAGGAGCTTCAGCTGTTAAAGAACATGATATACTTATGTGTTTAACAAAATACCATATTTACCCACCGGCCATGCAATACTTTTAGGAAAACTGAATAACACAGATTAATTATAAGGAGTGTTGGATAATACATAAGGTAGCAGGCATGTTTATGTCTGCTGTTCAATTTTCTGCCTTTTTAGTATTATCACAGTACTAGAGGACCTTTCTATGTGTTCAGGGAATGCAAACAGCTACATTATGCCTGCTGTCTACACTGTAGAGGAAAAGAAGCTCTCAGAATCATTTTGTCCTCCTTTAGCCAGCACATCTGCATATGACCCATGTGTAATTTTGCACAAGAGAAATGTGATTTAACCTCCTGGTGCATAAATTGTCCCACTATACAAAAATGAAACAACATCATGTCTGGGTCTGTTTTTATACATCTCTAGTAGGATTAGAGGGAGCTGAAAATTATAGTCATTTATAATGTCTATAAGGAAAACCCTGTTTACTATGACACATACAAGGAATTTGGGTAAGAGTAGTCATGCTTTCACTGATTTTAAAAGCAGAAATCATGAAACATCATTTTGCAATATATTCCTTTTGAAATAATAAAGATACTTGGATTCTAGGTCATGAGTTTAGGTGCAGTCCAAAGTGATAATAACTGAAAATTACTTTATAAAATGGTTTCAACTGTCAGTGGGCAGTAAGTCTAAATCCTATCATTTGAGAATAAAAAGATTACATTTTTCCTGGTAAGCTCAGGACACAGTAAATAAAAGAACTGCTGTTTTAAGGAGATGCTGAAATGAGTCTACAGTGTGAGCATTTGGGTTGCTGGTGTATCCTCTGCACCAGTTGAGCAAGCAAAAGTCTGCTAAAGCATGGCTTGCCAATTTTATTCCTCCTGGAAATGTCAGTGAACTTCTAGCTAAAAAGCAAGCCCACCAGATTAGATATCTATTCACAGTGATTCTTCTCTTACAAGACCAGATTCAGTGGCAACATTGCTTTAACACTTCAGCTAATTCTGACACAGATTTAATTTGGTAAGTGATGATGTCCAAGTAGCTGAAGTTTAAAAAAAAAATTCAAAACTAGACTGAACTAGAAGAAAGAAATAAAGAATATATAAAATTGTTTCTATGTTATCTATACATTTACATAATTGTAATTTTATGGTATCATAATTTTATGGTTTCTAGTAGAAGAACTGGATTCATTGCTGACCTCCCAGAATACATTCATAGCAAAATTAAAGGAAGAATGTTTTGTGTTGGCAAGGAAGTTGGAGCAAATGTCAGAAAAATACAGGTTAGTAAATTTTTCTGAACTTGACCTTTTTATTACTAGGACATGCTTCTTTATTTCTTATTTGTATTTTAATATTTATTATTTTTCATTTTGTCCCAGGTATTACATATCATATCAATGTAATATACGCCCCTTAAGATTATGTTTCTGACTATTAATTCAAATTTCTTGGACAATTCCAATGTAAAAATTGTGTAGTATTTCCTTCCTTAACATGAAGAGTAGAAAATTGTTTAAAAAGCTACAGTTCAAATTTATCTAAAGTTATATAAAAAATGCTAAAGATTCAGTGATGTCAAAACTGTTGTCATTTTAATTATTTACTTAGGCTCTTTTCACAGTACTACACTGCACACTGAATATTGTCTATAAAATAATTGTCATCAAAATTCCTGTCGTTGATGCCCTGACTCTGCTGCTGCTTGTTATCAATCAACAGCAAATCTGAGTTCAAAGCTGTTAAAAACCAAGGAAGAGAGCAAAAACTGGAAGTAATAATAATATAAAGAAATACAAATGGAGGTATCTATTCAAAAGTTCTGTAAGACAGAACTGTCTTCTAAAGAAAATATGAATTTTGTAGTTCTTTAGCAGAAAATAATTTGATTTTACATTTTTAAGTTTGAAAAGAGTATCTGTTAAAACATTTTTGGGGTTCATATTTAGAGTGGTAAACTGGACTTCGGTGGAGACTTGGCATTCTGTAGGTTCTATAAATAACATGCAAAATGAATTTGGTAATCAAGGCTAGTATTCATCTCATGGTCGATGGGAAGTAAGGAAAACACTCAGCAAAGATAAAATTGGTTTTCAAGACAGGATTCTTCTTCTGCTGGGTGGATTTAATCATCCTCTGGAGGTAATGTAAAAGAGGCAACACTCACTCAGAGATTTACCCCAGTACCCTCTTCCTAGGAATGCTGAAAGGGGAATGCTTTAAGTAGATCACAGACATATATATATATATATATGTCTGTAATAAATAAAATATATGATGCTTCCCACTGGTACAGCCTCCACTGCCCATCCTACTTCCCACTGAATATGAAGTGTTGACTAGCTGTTAAGTGGCTGAAGCTGGGACATGAATCCCATCCAGAGTGTTTGGGGAAGAAATGAGAAACTTGAGGGACTATAAGCAATCTTCCCATGCAAATGTTGTGAGGGGTACTTGAGAGAGAAGCAAACAGAATTTTTCCTCTGAAAAAGCAGAGCTCTTCTGCTACAGCAATGCAAAATCTAAATGGATTCAAATCATATTATTATTCCAGCAATAAAAAAGCACACAGACTTTGTTGCTAGAGCTCACAGTCACAGACTAGTAACTGTAAAGGATGAAGGAAAGACAGAAAACATACTGTGAAAACACATTATTCTCTGAAAATAAATACTAGAGATTGCCAAGTGTTTCTCCACCTAGCAGCATTAGCTGACTATGTCAAGGACCTGAAAATGGGAAAAGGAGCCCTCTTGCATCTCCAGGAAGTGGTATTTTTTACAAAAGAAATGTAAGGAAGAATGCATGAAAGTGGTTCTGAGAAGTGGTCCTAAAATAGCTTGAGCTTGCCTTCATTGGAGTGGGAGCTGCTGCAGTCAGTAACAGGGGTAGAGAAATAGGTAGAGGGGAAAAAGAAAAGGTAAAAATGAGAACAGCAAGGTGGAACTGGAGATGGTGGAAAATGACAGACTAATATAAAGGGCTTCACAAAGTGATGTGATCAGGAGATTAGATGCAGGAAATTATTTTAGCCAAGTTCTAAATGCATGATTGGCGTGTGTCTCTCAGTAGCACCTCTCCGAATGGGAGTCAGTGTCACTGAATGTAGTGTAAAACCACACTCTGGGACAGAGGACTGTTGTTTTGTCTTCTGGAAAAAAACCACTAATTTGGGAAAGATTTTATAACTTAGTTCTTATGTACATTAATAAAAGCAGTCCACAAAGCAGCATTGTGCCCTGTTTTCACGGAAAATATTTTTCCATTTTTTTCCATATTTTTGACCTTACTATAAACTGAATTTTGGACCTGGATGTGTATTTTCTTGCTGTACTTCTAGAATCTTGGTGCCCTAATTTTCATGGGTTTAAGAAATAACTGTATGCTACCAATAAGATTATTTAATTTGAGGAACACTCAAGCTCTTTTAATAACAGATGCAATAATAAGTTGATTTAAATTTTATTTCTCTGGATAGGAAGTACCCATTTGTAATAAGAGAAATTTAAAATTTATCTGTGACAAATACGTATTTCTACAATTTCTATGGAATGCATCTGAATGGCACATATATTTTTATATTTAATGCAGGTTTTCTGAGAAATCTAAACTGAAGTTTTTGTGTTTATATGTAAGCTGGAACCATTTTTTGAGCTAGTCCCTACACAGAAAGGCGTCAGAAAGACAATGTCAGACAAATTATAAACCCCTCAAGCTGTGCAGAAAGAAGATAGTGTCTGTGAAGGTTTTCGTATGCATAGGCATGTTTAAAAATATAGTCCTTTGTCAATTTCTTCTCTGTTTCTCTCTTGTTTTGTTCTTTTTTTTCCTCTGATTGTCACTGTCTGAGTTTCTAGGTTGTAGATTAATGCTTAACACTACCCACTGTGTATTCGTGATTTGCGTTTTGTAATTAAGGGGAACAATGGGAGTCCATTGGGTCTCGTTATATATAATGGTTGGTTTAATTTGTTTCACTTCTATCTTGTTAATTGTAAATTGATCATTAAGATTTGAATTCTAATCTGTCACCAGGGTTGTGAGTATTGAAGCTAGAGCAATGATCCTGGTTTTAATCACTGATGATGAGAAACAAATTTTATAATTTTGGTACATATTGCAGTTCATATATTTTAACACTGTATTTTATGGTGTTATAAATATTGTTAAATGGCTTTCAGTGTAGTTTTACTGTTTGGACTATAATGTATAAATTATATTACTGGTTTGGCAACAGTAGGCATCCAACTGTGTGAGTTTAATTGAAGTAAAGAACACATACCCGGCTGAACTATTTTTCTGCATGTTTGGTTGACTGCAGTCATTGCACTCAATACCAGCAGTGAAATGTTGGTTGAAGGTAGCTGTATGAAGATGGGGAACAGTCTGTCTGAAGGTTCAGTCATTAAAATTAGATGCAACAATACCACATCAGCAGAAAATATTTTAGAGCATGTATTTAATTTCTGTGCAATTAAACAATTGGTTTTAAGAGCAGGAAAAGGCAGTTTAAAAAGGCACTGAAATGCAAAACCTAGTTCAGAGGAGTAAAGGCAGCATTGCCACCTTAGTGTTCAAAAATCAGCTCATCCTAAAGCTACTCTAAGATTGACTTTGAATTATGATGATTTAATATTTCCTCATTTTTTTGCCTTTAGTATTTAAGTGTTTTGGAGGCTAACCTCTCTGGGGTTTTTTCCAAAACTCTTCCAGCAAAGATGGTAGATAAAACCATAAAGTGATTTTTAAATAGAAGTTGAGGTAGTTAAATGGATCCAGAAGTATAGAGGGGTTTTTTTGCTGTTGTTGCTCCTGCCCCCATCAATTTAGTTTCGATATAGTGACAAGTAAATGAGATTTGGCAAATCTCTATTATGCATCCAATTAAAAGCATACATTTTACATTTTCATGTGACGTTGTGGCTTTGCTCTGTGCAATTTCAAAATAACAGTGATTCCATACAGGTCATTTGAGTGTATCAGATCTCAGAAGCACGCACAGATCCGTGACTGCCTGACTTGTGGGGCCAGCCTGAGTCTGCAGAAGTGCCCCTTCCTGCTGAGTTCAGCTCTGGTGGCAGCACTCCAAATGCCTGCATGCTTTGGTTTCTACTGAGTCCACCACAGCTCATTGCTCAGACTGTTGGATCCAGAGTAGCTCTGGTGGAGCAACATCAGCACATCCATGCCGTGTCCTTTAGTTGTGCAGGATCCATCAGACACAGTGATCCATGCACAGATTTCTCTAATTTGCCTCTGTCCTCGGCATTATGAATGAACTGTCTCTGAAGTTCAGCACTGTGTGTTTTGACACTTAACCCACCTCTCTTTTCCTGCTGTGATACCTTGGGAGCAGAGCCATTCAGAAGCATTTACACAGGACTGGTCCTGCCGCTGGCTGGGTGGAATTCCTACTCTTGTATAAATATGTTATAGCATTCAGTACAGTTATCACGCTTATTACAATTACAGTGGTTTGGGGGTATTTTTAAGTCAACAGTGTGTGAAATTACTTAAATATCACATAGAATTAGCTGTCTTATCTTAATCCTCGGAAACTGAGGTGGATGAAACGTGTGTTTAAAGATGCAGAGGGAATCACTGACACATGATGATGGAAGGCTCTTGGTATACAGTAATGTATTGAACTGGTATTCTCTCTTTAATGCCAACACTCATGAACCTTTTAACATGGACCTAACCATTCTGTCCTTCATATGTGCTGTCCTGCAAAACTTCAGTGTCATTAAATACTTGAGCCTTGATGGTCAGAGTCTTAGATAGTTACATGGAAAAGACGTTGTGTAAATAATGTCATAATTAGAATTTTTTTCTGTAATTACAAAAGATGTTTTAGAAGAAGACAAATACCCCTAACGTGCTTCAGTGCATCAGGCATTTTGTGTTCTGTTTTAGAGATGCGAGATTATGATACTCATGCTTTTAATTAATTCATTACTTAATTTTGTTTCATTAATTGAAATTTTCAGTAATGTTTTGGTTGATTTGAATTACTTGATCTTTCAAGAAAGACTTTGGGCACCTTCAAATGTGATGGAGATGAATAAGTTGTTGTAAAACTTTGAGGTTTTTATCACCTTGATAGTTGTGTCTGCTGTTTCCATGAATGAGACAGTCACAAATAAGTACAGAAAAAAAAACAGGATCTCCCAGCTGAGAAACCCTACAAATGTGATAATTCACAGTATTACTACATGGGAAATGCTGCTGCTGAATTTTTCTAGCAAAAAACTTAATGCAGAATTGAATTTAGTGCCATGTCAGTTCTCTTTGAGCTGCTCTGCAGTGAACCTTTGCTTTTATCCACTGGTTGTCTGTCTTACAGCATCAGTATCAAGTACAGACTGCATTCACATTGTGAATGTGATAACAGTTGGTCCAGCTGGCAAGGCTTTGTTAATGCTGACATTTAAGTTACTAGTATTTCTGTAAAATGATCAGTGGAAAAATTCAGTTTCTGCTACCTTCATATAACATCCTGCCCACTATTATGTACCCATCCAGGAAACTCCTGTGCACTGAAGTTTGATGTACAAATCTATCAGCACAATTTTGATGTATTTGTGTGTAATCTTTCTTAATAGAGCTGTAACTCTCAATCTAAATTCAATTACATGCAGTCTTGGTCCAAAGTTTCCCTTGCTAAGTTCTTTTAGATTCACAGATGATACCATGCATTGTTCTCTATTTAAACATGAAAAGATCATGTTGTCATTTCTAGATTTGACTTGTCAGTGTAAAAACATGTTTTTGAAAGAGGAGTATTCCTTCCTCCCTGCACTTTGTTGTATTTTTCAGAATGTCAGTTGTTGTTGCATTCTATAACAGCCAGGAAGGTAAAGTATCTTTCTGCTGTAATTGCAGCATATTTAAGTTTATTATTTAAAGATATATCTGAAGCTTTTTAACCTTGAGATATGGAGTGGCAGATGCCATAAATCAAATTTGCTTGCTTTTGATTCGTACTTTCTGATGGTATAGCAGATTCTGACATGTTCTCATTAACCTTTTCCGAAGAGTTAAACTTGTACAAGTGCATAATGTATATTTTATCACAATTTTATCTGAGGTCTTTTCCTGATATTAAGAAACAGCTCATGCCTGTTTCTCCATGGGCTGATGGTTAGAGATGTAGCAAGTAGCAGTCCCAGGTCATTCATGGATCTGGTGTCTCTGCTCACCCGTGAAGAATAAGAATTGCTTAGAAGTGACTAATATTCTTAAAGGCTGTGCTGAGTTTTATGTAGATTAATATGTGCCTGTGTGATTTGTCCCTTGTTTCTTAAAGTTTTGTTAATTTTCCTCTTAGTGAGGCTTTGGGTTTTTGGTTGGGCTTGGGTGTTTTTTTTGTGGGGGAGGGGTTAATGGGGGTTTTGTTGTTGAATTTTTTTTAATCTGTGCAATGCTATTTTAGACATAGGAGGTTACTAAGTTTCTAAAACAGTACTACTATTGAGAGTTCAACCTGTGAACAGTTGAGAGTTCAACCTATAAAGCAGAGTAGAGGTTGAACAAGTAGCTGTTTTTCTAAAACTAAATGTTAGCTTTTTCTAATAAAGAAGTTGAAATGTGTTTTCAAAATGTTAGCCAAATTCTTTCTTAACAAGTATGAATTTACATTTATTGATCTTATTTAACAGCAATGCATAATGCCAAATGGCATGCCTGTTTAAATTAGCCTGAAATTAGCATAGCCAACCTATTACTGAGTGTTTGCCAGTGGCAGTATCATATTCTTTTGTCTTAAGATTATCTGAAACAGCATTTTGTTTCTGTAAGTTCTAGTAATAGCTTGTTTATGCATTACATATGAATGTATGAAACTTTATAAATGCTGAAGCCACATACTGATGGCACACTGCAGGATGAAATCTGACAACATCCATCATCGCTTTGTTTTACTTCTGTAGATCTGAAGTCAACCAGCTTAGTCAGGAAAAAGAGTATCTCCATGGCAGATTGGAGAAGATGCAGAAACGGAATGATGAATTGGACCAACAGTGTATCCAGCATGGGAGATTGCATGAGAGAATGAAGTCAAGGTAGGAGGTCCTGTTAATCTGTCAGTATGTGATGCGCTCAACTGTACCAGTCGTGTTGTGTAAACATAAAAATGACACGAGGTTGTGTGAAAGTAACATTCTTTTCTTATGAAATGACCACTCCTTCCCCCTCCCCAACCATTCTGTCAAGTTCTTTTTTTTTTAACATCTTTTGCTTGTGCCATTTTGGATAAATAAAAGGAAAGCTTGAACAACATAGTCTTCCAAAGAATTTAAACCTAGTACATATGTGTGTGGGCTGCTTCGNAAAATTTAAAAAAAAAAAAAAAAAAAAAAAAAAAAAAAAAAAAAAAAAGGGAAGGGGGAGCTGGGGAGGAAGGAGGGAGGAGGTAATTCAGTGATGTGAATTTAAAGTACAGATGTGGGTTCCGTTATGCCGTGTAATACTTGTATTTTTGGGGTTTACCATCATTTAACTTGTATAAACAGTCAAATCTTACTGAAAATCATAGTAACCAGAGAAATACTGACAATATCCAGGCACCACTAGCCTTTCAGAGAAGCAGTGACTTCCTCAGGATGAGCTGGAAGCAGCTGCAGCAAGACTAGGATGAAATATTTCCACCAATATCAATTGACTGTTCTGGCCAGAGTATCCAGACTGATAATGGCTTGTGCTGTGATGTAGATTAGACTTCCTCAAAGATCACTGTGGAGTCTTTTCCTTTTAGTTCCAGAAAGTTCATCTATGCTTTCTTGTTCTGTTTTCCACTCCACATTAAGTGTAACAGGCACTGGAGGGGGTTTTGACATGCTTGTGGAGGCAGAGGATGAAGTAAAGAGGAGGCTGAGAGACAACTCTGCAAATCCAATGATCCAGGCTCCCTCTTGACAGTAGTCAAAGGCAAAATGCAGTTTAACTTTATTTGGACTAGACAGCCCTTACTGAGAAAAATTCTCTTTGCTTTTTTTCATCATTGACCACCTGAGAGAAGCAGAGCTTGCATGTATTAAAGCAGCCAGTTCTGTATGCTCATTTATTTAAAGTATTGATTTTTTTTTTTTTTTGCTGCCATCTCTTTACTCTGTGTCTGTAATCATCTTTCTTGCAAGCAATTCATGTGTTCATTGCAGTCATCCAGAACCACTTCTTTCCTCTTCCCTTTCAGATTTCTGTCTGTTCCTCATCCTGTTTTTCTGTAACCTTGGATTGTCATCGTCATTTATATCTGAAGGAACAAAGAAATTCAAAATGCTGCAACTGAGCCCCTGATCTGTGTAACCACACAATCTTTCCATTTATCTCACCTCCCTTTTGATTTCTTTAGTTGTAGTGGATTCTTACCATATGTAGGACTGAGGATTCAAGGTTACTTTCAGGAGGAAAAAAAATTCCCCCTCTTGTTCCTCCTAGTTGCTCTTCTGTAAAATTATGAGTATCTAGTAGAATTTGAAAGTGCTTTGCAAGTTTTTAGGGTAACATTTCCTCTATCTATTTTTATAAATAAAATAGATCCCCTGGAAAATGTTGCTGATTTTCTGCTGCAGCAGTAATGATTGTACACTAGAAAAGACTGAAAGCATTAATCCAGGACACAAAAGTGGTTTGAAAGCAGAGTGGTCATGCTGCAGGCAATGCCTTACCTTCTGCTGCTGTTTTGCAGACAACAGAGAAAACCGGGCAGTAATAGCATTTGTCTTATTTAATATTTTAGAATATGTAAATATGGCAGAGATTATCAGGTGTTCTAAACATGAACAGTATACTTTATCAGCATTTTAAGAGATGACTCTTTTAACATAATTTTAATTGTCATCTTGCAGTCTATTAATTTAAAATCCAACTAATAAGTGACAAGATTGATACTCTAAACCACTTAAAAAATTAGTGTAATCTAATTTTAGTTTCCATATGAAAACTAGTAGTTTTTCAGGATGAATTCCCAAATTCTGTAAATTGGTTGTGAAGTTTACAAACCTAGGTGAAGAAAAGCAGAAGGTGAAGAAGAGCAAAAGGAATAACTACTCCAACAAATAAATCTCCCAGTTCCGTATACTTATGTTGAAGGATTTCCACTCAATAAAAATAGTAATTTTTCTCTTCTGATTTTTAAAATAGAGATGTGACTATACTATTTAGTAAAAGCTGA
>WEIU01009470.1:1940-24279 GCA_013389925.1 Aegithalos caudatus | reverse complement strand
AAAAAAAAACCACCAAAAAAAAAAACAACCCAAAGCCAGATAACTCTATAACAAAGATGTAGATAATTGTTTAGAAAACTTTGATTTTGTACACATGTAAGATTTAACATTCTTGGAAATACAAGGAGGACTTACATTAGTGCCTGTATCCTAGCAGTATATTAACATTCCAGTTGACAGATAATTTCCAATCTTCCAGGCTTCAGGACTTATTCGAACAAAGTGTCACTCAAATAAACTTGGAGACAACCACTTTGACTGTCTAGGGGTTAATATTCATCAGATACACCTGGGAGAATCTTCCATTATGGGACATCTACACCCAAGCACATTCTGTTTCAGGGAGCAACTGTTCATTCAGATACAAACTCCCCCAGGAATGTTAATTACATGCATTATAGAAAATGACATCTCTCTGGGTATAACTGATAATTTCATGTTTCATCAAAGCAGGAGCTATCAAACAGGCTAGAAGTAGCTTCCTTGGAGAGTGTCAGAAAAAGAACTGTAGAAAACAACAAGCAAAAAGGCAGCCTAAATCCTTTGTGGAGCTCATCCATTTTACTGCAGTTGAAGAGAAATCTTGTGTGCTGATACCACCTGATATAACAGATTCACTATTTGGAATAACCTTTTCTGCCACAAGTACAAAGAAAATATTTTTCAGATGATACATTGTGACCCATGCCTAGATGGTGGGTTTTTTTGACATAATCTGCCAGAAAGTTTTGATAGTTGAACTAACCTACTGTTAATGTAACTCTTTTATATTTCACTTGAAAAAAGTCACCATCAGTATTGTAAAAATATTTATATTTGTATTTGAAAACTTTTTATGTTCATCCTTTCCTACATCTTTTTTTCATTTATCTATGTATTTCTTCTGAATGTTTTTTACATTGGGTTTATGTTTATAGCTTTCTCCACATTTTTTCAGTCATTGGACACCTCATATAAATTTGACAGGTGTCTGTGGACACAAGAAAAACCATCAGATACACTGTTTCTTTAACGACTGTATACATAGGATGTCAAAATTCTTTCATTCAATTTCCAGCTGTTTGGTTTTATTGTTTGCATGACTCCCTTCCTCTGTGTACATTATAACATTGGCTTTTACCTTCTAACCCATTCCCAAGACTGATTTAAAGTGTGCTATTCCACTACCCCACACCACCCCCGTTGCCCATAACTCATCATTCTTTTTGTTGGCAATTAGTTTTTATAGGATATTTGGACATTTCAAATTCATTTCTCATTCCCATTTAGACAGGAGTGGATGTCCATATAGATCATCTTGCTCCAGAATTTAATGAGAAGAGGTTCACACTGAAGCCTTGAGGCATATGGGGCAACCTTCCATGGGGCCAGAAGAGGAAGGAGGAGTATGTCATAAACACACTCTGAGTCATCTAACTCACTGCAATAACAACATTAGGCCGGTTACAATGCATAGCTAACTTTTTTCCTGTATTAAACAGGCCAAGAAAATTACCAAACTCAGTATAATGTGAACAACAGCAATATCTATTGCATAAATTGCTAGAACTGGCAAACAAAGAGCAGCAAGCTGCAGCAGAGGCATCTTACAGACAGCTGTGGATGGATGTTTCCACCACTTTAAGCAGCCAAAGCTACTCTTTAGGAAAAGGACAACAGAACTGACAAGTAACATGGCAGGTTTTCTGAATGAAGTCAAGAGCATCACTACTATTTGAATGTTTTGGTCTGAACTATGCACATTCAGGAGGCAAATTAATAATTTTAGTGGACTAAGCTTACATAAAGGAGAACAGACCTAAAGGTTTGTGACCTAGCAGTGATATCAGTGAACATTGTAATGATACACAGTGGTTTAAAAAATAGGAAATTTAACTATTAGTCACTGATGAAGAAAACAACATATAATTTATTCTGTACCTTATTAGAGCTGCATGGGTCTTTTTACACATTGAATACATTAACCTTTCAGCTAAATGACTTAGTTTTACACAAGAATAATCTTGTTATTACAACTGTTTGACTAAATTTACACTTGGCTCACCTCTATATATGATTAAGGGTTTTAAATCTCTATTCTTAACAGATTTTTTTTGCCAGTGATTTCAATACTTATTTTCAAATAAAAGCTCACCACTCTATTCTTCATTTATGAAGCCCTGGGAGCTCTCAGTTCATGGTGGCCTTAATTAAAATAGCAAATTCTAGAAAGTACCCATAAGAAACAAAATTAATGCAGAACCAGTAATATCACTGGAGCTAATGGAAATATGTAGTTTTGTGGACAAGTCTAACTAGCGTATAAAAAGAATAATTTTTTAAAATTAATTTCTGCATTTTTTACTATAAATTAAGAGCCTGAAAGTACCTACCAAAACCACAAGGCTTCACATGAAAGCTATTAGTCATATTTTATTTGTGTGTGTCAATACATTTTACTTGGACAGGATATCAGGTATGGACAAGAGGAGGACAAGTGGGAGGAAAGGCTGATGGTGATTATATTTTGGCTACTGGATTTGGTTTTCTAATTTTTATAGGAAGGTTTTTACTACAAACCAGAAAAAAAGAGTAATTCCAGTTCCAGTGAAACCAATCAAATATACAGATTGTACAGATTCATATTCCTTACAGCAACCATCTTTGATGTGGTAAAGTCATGTAATAGTCTCATATAAACATTCTGTTTCCAAAAATAAGCAGAAAGAAGAGGAAATTCAGAAAACAGGAAAGAGAAACTTGGATGAGATATAAAAGATATGGGAAATAAGGAGCAGAACAGCAAGCATTACATTGTTTTTATAGGTTACTAAAGCAGAAGAGTTAGATACGTGCTATATATGCCAAAAAAACAATGGAAACACTATAGTAGAACTATCTAAATGGGAAGAATTGGTAGAAACAAGAAAATTTTGGCATTTATCACTACAAATGGTAACAATGAAAGAGAACTCTGCATTTTTTATCTATTTATGGATTATACTCTGCCAATGTGGTAGGGCCCTTCCCAGCAGGTGGCTCAGCAGAGCCCATGGCCCCATTGCGCTCCCCTTGCTCTCACACTGCCAGACCAGCTTTCCTTACTTGTTGAACCCCACGTCTCCCATAGCAGGTGGGAAGTTCCTAATTTGCTAAAAGTGAAAGGTGTGATATGAATTACATAAATAAATAGTGCTGTGCAAGATATAAAATTAATCTCCCATACCAGCACCTGAAGGGTCTTGTTCCTATAAATGTTGTGCCACTTTTCAGAACTGTATTTTCCATGTCAAGAAAGCCAGACTAGTTTTTGGATTTAAATATATCTTAGTGCTGTTCAAAGGCCAATTGTACCCTAAAGGCAGAGAAAGGTTTAAATACAAAGTAAGCCTTAGACACCTATATAAAACCAGATCAATTGTTGTTCTTTGCTTTAAAGCATTCTTTAAACTTTTTCATTAATAGTAAGTAAAGAGAAGGAAAAGAAAGCACTGAACAATGTTTTCCAACATACACCACCAGATAGCAGCAAAGGATAAAAAGATAAATTTAAAAGTAACCACTGAAGGCCACAAAGCAGAGGGATGGAGGGAAGAAATAAACACACAAACGTGACCATTTGATGGATCCTTCACAGCCTAATTTCATACACGTGCAAATGCAAGGATGCCTAATTTGATGTAAATTACATATTAATCAGGCACAAGAGAAAGCTATGTCATAAGTGGGTGTGATTTCAACCAGACATTCAGCTGCAGTCCTCATTTTCTTGGCAAACACTGAGTTTTAGTAATTCTTTGTGTTTGGCAGCCTAGCTTAGACAAGATCATCACTAGTCAGTAGGCCAAGATCACCCTTTTTTAGTGGTCAGGGCTGACCAAACTGAGCACAGAAATGCACCAAAATACAGCCATAAGTATCTTCCTCCACCTCCCAAATTGCATTTGTTAAGATTATATCTGCTGAAACTCGTATCACCTATTCTGGTTAAACAAAATGATATGAGCCTTTTGGACCTCACAGAAACAGGGATATTTTTTGTCCCCACTTATGAGCTTGCAAACAATGATGGGAACCCTCAACACCTGAAAATCCGATTCTTGACCTGTCAATTGCACTGCACATTTAGACACCAAATGGCAGATACTCCCCATCAGACAAACATCTGTATTAAGTTTAAGAAATATCTACAGTATTAAATAAGTTTCTTGGGTTTACCAACTCTTTCAGGCGGCTAACTTTTGTTAAGCATGGTTGTCTGTTGATATCTCTGACAGGAGAGGGCAGAATGCTTTCTAATTCTTTTCAAATGAAACTTCATAGTACTTTTGCTGTTGATCTAAATGACATCAGTCAAAACAATTTTTCTTTATATATGTTTGTCATAACATTGACTCATTTACATGAAGATAGACAGCAGCAGTAAATAACAGGAATGTCTTGAGTAAAACAAGAAAAAGTGCCAGCATCTGCATTAAAAAATTAAAATAAGAGAGAAAATAATATTCCTGACATGGTGTTGATACTAGTAGTGCTTAAAGTCTGCAACCTACTTTAGAAACCTAAAAACATGGATTTGTTTATTTTATGGTCTATGATTGGTTGGTAAATCAATTTCTAGCTTCCAATACTGTGTGCATGACCTAGCCTGCAGTACAAATGTGAAGCCTTTTCTGAGGTGATTATTCACGCCTGACTTTTTTGGTAAAGATGAGAATACAAATTTGGTGGCAACTAGGAAGATTTTGAGACGTAAAGATATATAATATGTCATAGATTTTTTGTTACTGGTAGGGATGGGTATGGCCCTACAGTGTGATGTTGAGAAACTGAATATATACCTAATTAAAAAAAAAAAAAAAAAAAAAACCTCTCTCTTACACAGGTAGGACCTAAATTTTTTTTTTCCCAAACTGCTGCAGATATACCAAAAGTATATATACATAAAATTCCAGTAATGAGTTTTTGATAATAGGCTGTTATTTCTTCACCATCTCCAGTTTTCCAAGTGATTCTACAGAAAGGTAGTATCAAAGCTATTATGATGACAGAACAGGTGGCAAAAAGAAGCATTCCAGTCAAGCAGGCAAACAAATCTGAGCTTCCAAATAAAAACAGGTATGGCAAACAAATCATGACTGACAGGAGACACAGAAGGGCATTCTACTTCTATTCCTGCTGTTGAATATTCTGAAACATCTGTCCTTATGCTAACTTTTGTCCAAAATTTAATCTCTGCTTGGTACTAGGTAAAGAGTGTTAAAATAATGTCTGTGTGAGAAAAAAAAATAAGCAACCATGACTTGTTGGAGACAGGGTGGGACAGGGTTCTCATTCTTTTTCATTCCTGTTTCCACAGTATGCCAATTGAAATGCTTGACTGATAAGCTGTGCAGTAAAATTCTCAGGATAAAAAGTATGTGAACTATTTTATAAGCATTCCTACTAACTGACAAAATATAATTCTGTATGTTTTTCATTTTTCTTGAAAGTTCAGAAAAGGTTGTGAGCTTTATACAATTATGTTTAAGACAGTCACATAAGTTCATATTTTTTAGTGTTTCCAACAGTATGAAAAATTATGCAAAGCATGGAAATCACCTATTCACATAATATAGTTACAGAACATACATAGATTCAACATAAACTTATTTACCATTCAGTTATGTCTTGCTGAAATTTTGTGCAAACTTTGAACATAAACCATAAGGGAATAAAGGCTTACTTTAGGTCTTCATACAGCAACTTGAAAAGTTTCTATCTGAAGTGTGTTAGGAACCTTTTCATAACTACTCAATATGTATTATTCATGGTAGATTTAGTTGAAAGGTTTTTGATTAATACATTATTGAAGAAGTTTTCACTGCTATTAACTAAATTATTTACTTAGAACTCTTTTCTCCTAATATTTTTCTTACTCTAAATTGTAACATGTATTTCAAATGTAAGGCACTAGTTGAAATAACCAGTGAGGGTCAAACTCAACAAGTTAGCTGTCCTTTAGGTAATCAAATTCTATTCATCTCTTGATGTCCATAAGGGAGTGAAAATCCCCTCACCCATTAAAGGAATAATGGATATTGCACTACTCTCTCTGTCCCTCAAGAGCTCAATTCTTCAACACTTATTCTCTGAATCTTATTGGGATCAGAGAGCAGTAACTCAACTTCACAGTTAGGCTACAGTAAGAATCAATCATGAGCTACCTTCTTGTATTTAGATGGTTGTATTTACCATGTTTGACCATGTACAATTTCATATACAACTGAAAGTTCATGTAGGAAGACATCTTACTGTAAACAAATCTCCTCAGCATAAGGAAACATTTTTACTCTTTGCCAAACCAATAAATGGTTACCTGGAAATATCCCAAATTCCTTCAAAGTGTTTCTTACTGTTCCAGGTAAGCGACACATTCCTAAGCTCATTTAAAGGATGCCAAATTCTTTTCTGAAGTATTAAGCTGTTGATATATATCTGGGCTTATTTTTTAAATTTCCAAGGAAGCTTTTGCTATAAAATCCAGCATGCATAAACCAGGATGAGAAATTATTCTCCCCCAGGGCACCCTCTGAGATAAGGTACACTGAAGGACAGAACCTCCAAATAAGTCCATTATCCATGCCAATTAAATTTGAACCCAAACCCTGTTTTTTCTCACTGACACCTTTTATAAAGAAATATAAATGTGGTGTCAATTTGAATGTTGCATTCAAATAGTTGATTTAAACTTAATCTGGCACAACTAAAGACTTGTTCTGAAGGGAAATGGGTAATACATCCCATTTCCTGCATGGAATTCAGCAACTGGAACACTATCTGGAATAGAAGACTGATTTCTTAGCAAGTGTCTAACTTCCCAGTATCTATTAAAAATCAGAAGTATCCTTAAGGAAATCATGCAGGGCAGGTTACATAAACTGGGTAAGAAAACCCAAGTAAACATCAATCCGTTTTGCCTCTCACACCAAACACACAGTTACCATATTTTAGCAGCTGTATTGCTATCAGACAGCTGTTGAAGATGAGAAGCTGCTTTGCTGTTCTCATGCATTCTGTTCAGCTTCCTTTCATGAAATACTTTAACCCAGACAAGGTATTAGATTTTGAACTCTCAAACATCACCACAATTTGAGCTCAGACAAAAATAAATCCAAAAGTTCCAGAAAGTCAGGAAATATGAAGGTGTTGTGACATCTTAGGAGCATATAGCTTCATCCATATGTGTTATTCTTCTAGTTCTCCCCAAAAAGTCACACATCAACAGCTTTCTAAAAGACTTTTTGTTTTCTTTTTTAAATTGAAACATACCTAAATGAAAATGCATGAATAAACATGTCTATGAGATTAAAAGGATCTTCCTGGTGTTTTAAACTTATTATTTGCAAAACTACATGTTCCAAACAAAAATTGAAACTGCTGGTTTGAGAGCACAAATTAAAAAATGACATTCAGGCATTTGCTTGAATATGCCTGTATAATGTGAGAGATGAAGACAATTATGCATAACTATGCAAATTTTACAAAACATTCCTATTGCCTTAGTCATTACATGACCAGCTTTTAAAAGAGGAAAATTTGTTAGGTTTCTATCAATTGCTGTTTTTAAACTCTAAAATGTTATATGTAATTGTAGCATTACTGGCTTTTTTCCTGAGCAGCTAGCAAATTATCCTAATTTTCAGTTATTACAGCTTGAGCCAGCCTAGCCTTGCTTAAATGAAATTTATACCAATCTTCTGAAGGATCTTGCCATGTCTAGTTTCTGCCATTTATCTAGGTGTGGTTCACATCAACCCTTCTCAGTGCTGAGACTGATTCCTGTATATAACTACTTAGAGAAAGATCTTTAATAATGAGCTTTAATAGAACTGAAGCTTTATCTTTCTCTTAGTGCCATTCTGTTATGGATAAAGCCCAAAATGAAAATATATCAAGAAACTCATTCAATTAAAGTTGCAAATACATATCTGATATTTTTGGGTTTGCAAGGATTCGAAAATTAAATCAGAGTACAATTTCTAGAGCTAGAAGTCAGCCTTGTTTTAACCTTTTCATCTCACTAGTGGTTTTCAAATGAAAGAAAAATTTAAAGAGCTCTCAGAACCTAGTGTACATTTAGAAATTATGAGAAGTGCTGAATACCTTGAAAAAAGTCAAACTATATACATACATCAATAAATATCATAAAATCAAACTACATACATGTATCTAAGCTTTAGTTTAGAAGCCTAAGTACAGGCATCCAACACTTACATTTCTGATTAACCTTCTTGAAATACATGGCTATAGTGTTTATTTTGTCCTTTCACCTAAAGAATAAAAATCCTTTTTACTTTCAAGATATACCCTTCCACCACAATTAAAATGGATGTTAGAAAGTGCCCCAATGCAGCATTATTTACATAGCCTAAGAAACGCATTGTTTTATGAACATGAGCATACAACAGCACATTTCTCAAATGCATCGAAAAATATCCTTTCTGAGACAGAAAGGAGGCTTTTAAACATGTAACTGCCTTTCTTCCATAACAAGACCATTTCCAATGGCTCCCTCCAAACAAATGAGAGCATTTGCATCAGACAAATGCTACTGAACTCAAGTATGTATGCCATCCATTCATATAGAGATAAACATGTAACCACTAGGACACTTTGAATTCAATTTTAATACCAGTGGCTGCTTTGTACTCCTCACCATCTGTCATAGCAGGCTGCATACTTTTTTCCACAATGTGATATTCTCATTCTCCCAAATAAAAATACTTTTTGTTTCCCTCATAGGAACTTCATGCATTCTACTTCAGAACATAAAAGATTGATCAGCCTAGCCCTGGCATTAAATGTGTTTTGAGACATGAACTGTACACACAAGTTAACACTACTTCAGATAGAAATTCTTGTACTTTGAGCTTCACTTTAAAAATAACAAAGTTTCAGTTTATATCATTTGCATATTTTTATACAAGATGGTTTGCTTTCTTTTTATGTAGTGCTATCAGCAAGTGTTGAAATTTTGTCCTGAGAACAAATTGCCACAATATCGCTAATAAAATTCTACGTATTAATTTCTTTCAGTGACACATTGAGAAACATTCTGAGCAATATACTTCTCAAGAACTTGCAGAAGAAATAAAAAGTTGCACATGGAAGTAGTCTGTCAGAAAATCCTGGAAGAGACTTGCTGTTTTCTTCTCTCCTTCCAGGTCTAAAAATCAAATTCTAGTCAAAATGGTTTAATTGTAATATAAACATCAAAGGAATGCTCAGATAAAACAAAATTATTTTTGTTTGTTAGTTTGTTGTTTTTTTTTTTTTTTCCCCCAGAAAATGCTACAGAGAATTGGACGTGAAAACAAAGTGGCAATAAAATAGATTGTGGGAGCTCTCTGGGCTTTTGCAGTTATTGGCATCCTTTCTCACTCACCATGTCACTCAGCAACTCCACACCAACCACGACCCTAAAATCTTCTCGTAATACAGTTCACAGTAACTGCAGAATCCACAAAGCCCAAGATATTCCTTTTTTTTTTCCCATTAGAAGTATTTTCCCTGCACTTTCTAATCCCTTAGCTTGTCTTAGGTAATGCATCCAAGACCTACTGTCAGCTCTTCAAAACACTAGGCCACCTCTCATGTCCTCAAGAACCACCAGGCTCACACTTGTAAAAGGCACGTATTTTCTGCCTATTGCTGATCTGCCCAACTGGAAAGAACCTGTTTCGCAGGCTGGATGCCAGAGAATTCCAAAACCACTTTTAAGTCTATGCTTCCCTGTGTTCTTTCATTATATCATTAATATAATGACGCAAAAGCTGGTTGTAGTAATAGAACGAACAAATTACTTTTTGATTGGGAATCAGTGGTAACAGATGGTACCATAAATACTCCATATTTAGAGTCTCAATGTTTGCTCACAGGTCTTAGATGCTCATAGATCACACTGATTAAAAAGAAATATAAAAGCACAAATAGAAATACCATGCAACCCCCCTGAATACACCAATTTTTTTGTCCGCCTTCTGCCCACGCTCTATCAGTATAGAGTTTTGAGGTTTCACTGTAAAAATTTTAGCTTCCTGTGACTCTGACCTTTATTATAAGGCCAACACTTTCACCTTCACCAGCAAATCTGCAAAAATTTATTCATTTCTTCATAAACAGCTTCTAAGTACTAAATTAACTTAAACCTTAAAGCTGTAAGACAGATCCACTCAGGATTCCAGTTCTTGAGCTAAGCCATCTAAAGCACCTACAGAAACTGATATCTCCTGGTCTTTCATCAAACAACTTATATGTTCAGTCATTCATTGAAAGTCAACAATAAAGCCCTAAGACATTTCTATCATGCTCTCTTGTTTCACACAGTAATTACTGACACTCTCACATTTTCTGCTCCTTTTACATTATTAGCACAACTGCCACAACCTAATAATTTTTAAACTTACAGAAGAAATTTTAATATTCCTCACACTGGTAACAAAGTGTCAGTATGCCACCTATAAAAATGTTAATTTATGGTGCTCTGATATTTATTGCTCTGCAGCAGAGTGTACCAAAAAGCCCCACACAATGCACTGAATATCAAATTGACTTTTAAAACCAGGTGGAATGTTATTCCTTAGCAGAAGCTGGTTGGAGGATTTGTCACAGTTATTTTTAGTTAGAAAAGTGGATTTCTTAAAACTTAAAATTTTGTTAGAAAAATTAATTCCAGGGAGGAGAAAAAAAAAAAAAAAACACCACACACACCAACAAACAACAAACACCACACACCACAAAGCCACCCCAATATTTTACAAGGAGAGACACACTGAAGTTACAACCCAGTAAAAAGGCATTATTCTTTTGTAGAAAAAGACAGGCACAAACCTATGCTTTCTCAATATAACATTATTCAGCTTTTAAACACTTAAGGATGGTTTTCATGCCTACATTTCTTCCTTTAAACTGTACAAGAAAACAAACTATTTGATTTTTGTTTATACCAATTTAAAAAACAAAACCTTGTCAAAATATCTCTAAAAGTGTTTACTACCTTCTCTTTGAGCTGCAATTCTAGAAATACTGCTGGACTTTTCACAGGCCTTCCTTAGAATGATGCTGTGCACCCACAGTGGAAAATTACATTTTTTAAAGTTCTGCATATAAAGCCCATTTAAAAAAAAATAGGCAAACAGAAAATGAATGGTGCTTTTATACACACAGCTGGAATTAAAAAAAAAAAAGGCCCACAAATTTGAGTGTACATGTATGATTTAGAACAGGTTTAATACGCTAAGAAATCACCACAAATTCCACTACTGTTTGATATAACTTTCAAGGTACAGTCCCGTGGTATGGATCGGCTTTATCAGTTTAATGTTTCTGTCTCAATTTGTCACATTTTTGATGTGGTGTATTAGAGCCTACTGCAGAGCTGAGCTCTGTGCATAATGGATTTTAAATTGTATTTACTGAACCTCAAGAAAAAGAATCTCAGAGCAGAATAGAATATTTGCTGTTTCTTTGTGAGGTTATTGCCAAATTTTTACCTTTATTAAACAAATTTCTGAATAGATAATTCTTTCCATTTTTTTGAATTATCAAACGAATACTTTGCTTAAATAAAAAAATCAAATGCTTTTCTTCCTCTAGGATATTCAATAAATTAGTCACGAATTTTATATTAATAAGAACTTTCTCATTTCTTCATGCTATTTGATTAGGTTCTGGGCATGAACAAAGACAAGTAGTGTTCGTTTATTATTTTATGTTGCTATAAGATACAATTTTTTGACTATTTCCATGAGATAAAGTCTGGTTTTGTTTCCTTGTTTTATTTGTTATCTAAACCAACACAAATAAGTTGTGTGGGTTGATCTTTCCTGTTGGTTCTGTTAATACATTATTTTAATCTTAGCACACAATCTTCAGCCCAGTTGATACCTAGGTTGAGCAAGATAGTAGAATATATTGTCTTGACAAAATTTAATAAAAATCTATCAAACATTTTATAGGCTTTCTGAAAGCAATTTAGAAAAAAACTGTTATCCAGCCTTAGTCACGTCATACTAGTGACATGGAGAATAAGTTAGTGTATTGAGTTGCAGATACACAGTTTAAGAAGTTAGATTAGAAGATTGAATGTAAAGCGGTCTCTCTTATTCTGAAATTTCAAAAGCTAGATAAAGTTGAAGTGGGTGACATCAGAAAGATAATTTTAAAATATTCCTCTTCAATGTGGTATCATAGAAACTCCATTTCCTAATGTCTTACTAAACCTCAGCTTTCAGAATCTACAAAATTTTTCACCACCAAAGATTAAAAAGATCAGCAACAGTGTTTATCTTGGGTCAAATTAATTCAAATCCCTGTTGGAGGGTCAGAAAGAAGAACTGCTGCTGTTTTCCACGTGCAAGGAAGTCTTGCAGATACTGAAAGCTGACACTACATTTGTGGGCTGACAACCGTTGTTACCCGGACTGCAGCGAGGGAGCTGCCAGGAGCCTGGCCCCACTGAGAGGCAAATGTGGCATGCTTCTCAAAGGAGCCCATTCCCTGAAGCCAGATGAGAAGTGAGATTAAAAGAGGATCATCTCAATGACCAAGTTCCTCTGACTTCTCAGAACCTTAATTTTTCTTAATCTCCCAACTCTTGCCTTCATGTTGATGACTGGAAAATTTCCCCCATGTGCCTGCCTGTGTCCACCATGGATTAGTTTGTCCTGAGATACCCAGAGCAATTCAGTGGAACGGCAACAATGTTCTAGGCCAAAGCATACCCATAAAGAGACAGCATATTTTAATAAATACATGACTATATATACGCACACACATTTACATTACTCAGGAAAAAAAAACACACACACAACCCAGGCATTATACTGAGCAATGAAAATATTTAAATTCACATCATCCCAATAAGCATTTCAATCAGCATCAGTGACATACTTCAGTTTCTGCAGTGTTACTGTCTACTAAATACAGTATTTCTGTGTTTATTACGGGAACTAAATGCTTTAAGTAATTGAAGCTGACACCCAGCAATTTTCAGCAAAACATGTCAGTTCTAAGCAGCTTAAAATATAACCTTGTTTTTATGAAACTTCTGTTAGCAACATAGATCTAAAATCAACAGTGCATCCCAAGATGTTAAAAATTCACTTAAAAATACAGATATCTTCAAGTTTCTTGTGTACCATTTTGTACTCACTCCCCTCTCTGAATACAAACTTACTCAGGGGAGAGAAGATACTTAAACAGCAGATCCATGACCAAGATCAGAATCTCTTAGAACCATTGCTGCCCTGATTATCCATGACACTAATAGCTAGTAAGCAGCAGTGATTCAGTTCTGGAGCAATGACCAATAGTTACTATAGACTGCCCATCAGGGAGCTCTCGGGGAAGTAAGTAGGTGTATTTGTCACAATCAAATATACACAGCATGCCCTCACTGAAAAAGACTGACAGCTACACATGAGGAGTTCAGAAAATGAGGTAAAATAAGTGTCTTTTTGGAGCACAGTTAGTATAGACCCTGTAACATTTTTCTACATACCATTACAACTGTTTCTTCTCCCAGCAGTTTCTATTCATGTGCTGTGGCAAGATGATCACAACATTGAAATTTCTGTTTCCTCAAGCTTGACCATCATTCACCAGAAGTCTTTCATTCATAGCAAAGTCCTGAGATTGACTGGGATTTTATATTGATGTATAATAATCTGTATATTATACAGATGTATAATATACCGATTATTATATACAGATGTATATTAATCTGTACTATTTACACGGCAAATCAAAGCTGAAACACAAATTAAGTTGCAGAAACAGAATCCAAAGCTTCCAGTACAGATAATATGCTATTCTTAGTGGAGAAGGTTCAAGTTATACAACATTTAAACAAATGTAACATGCCTTTGGGCCATGGACTAAAATTCTTGTATTATCCTCGTTTATATTAGTGTGCTCAGTGCAGAAGAAGGGTTACCTGCCAAACCATGATCTAACTGATAAAAGAGGAGAGAAAAAGCCAAAGATCTAGCTTGTGTTTTAGATTTGGAACAATTAATTTTTAAAAGCTTGATGAAATAAAATATTTAAAAACACCCCCAAAAATAGACGAAAGCTTTACAGTGTTTTGGATGTTCATCACAAGTACAGGGAAAGTCCTTCACATTTTCCCAATATGAAGAAATCTAATCTTTGCAACTTGTCAAGAAAACATGGGTATAATTACAGTATTTTCAGTAGGCTGCTACAGACGCATTCCTCAATAATTCTTATATCATACTCAGTTGAGCAGAAGGAGGAATCTAAACCTGGATTTAGTCAAGCCAAGAACATTTGTTTAAAGGAAGCTTCCAGGAAGTGAGTGCTGATACTTTTGTAAGACACAGCTTGTGTTTGTGTCTAAAAATCTGCCTACAGAAATTGCTTTCCCTGAAGGCTAAAGGAAACTGTAGTTTTCACATTTAGAATATGAAGCATTACTCATTCTGGGAGTGTTTCAGAGTCAGTCTCTGCCACAGCAGAACCTGGGGAGTTATCTACATCTTCAGTCAAATCTGTGGGATTTAATGAATCTCTGGAGGACAAGCAATTTTTAGAGTATCTACTGATAGGAGCAACAACAAGCTAAGCAACCTTATGGACTTAGCCCTTCAATGTTTGCGTGTTACATCAGAGAATGACTACTTACTGATTGATGTAATGCTTTGTCATTTTACATTTCAGGCAACTGGATTTGACCTTGTTTTGTGGAAAATCTGCAACCAACTTGTTTTAATTATCAGAATGCGACTCATGTAATGTAACCCTGTATCACCCTAGGAGCAATTAGTTTTAGTACTTTGTCACTTCTAGTTGCTGTTTATAAATTTTCAATGCTTATGGAACAGTCCACTCAAGCCCAAACATAAATTTTGTTTCCTGTGTTCAACCAACCCAGCTAGCTTTTTATAACATGCTGCAATTTTGTTGTTTTGTTTCAGCATTTAAATTTCTTATTTAGTGGTTCACAGGAATAAAAACACTTGTCATTTTTCTTCAAAATTCTTAAAAACAGAAGATATTTCTTTGGTACTTCCTACTATAAAAGGGGATGGCAGTGGTTCAGTTCCCCACCCCACTGAATGCTCAGACCTGAGAAATCTGTGTGAGACTGGACTCCTCAAAAAAACCCCTCCAGCATTAGCCAGTACCCCTGTGTACATCAAGATCTAAGCACACATAAAAAAACCAAAGTAGATTTAGTCTACATTGTAGATTGTCCACATGTTTGAGTTAATTACACATAGGAAACCCTCTTTAGTTTTTGGACCCAGAGACTCTTAAATAGCCCTTATTAGACAATCCCAAAACATAATCTCTCATGCAATAATAATTACAGTTCATTATAACATACTATTAGTCATTCAAAAACATGCTAACACTGTGTTTATTAATTCTTTGGGAAGAAAAACAGTTTATGTTCATGTTCCTTTCTGTTTCAGCAACATAGGTAATAGGATGAATAACTTAGTCTACAAAAAACAGTTTCTTCTGAAGTCCAAATCACTGAATTTTGTGGAAGTAAAATTTGGCTGTAACTGATAGAATTCAGGATAGCAACAATGTAAACCTCAAATTCTCTTGGGAAAGCTCCAGAAGTAGCCAGCCACCAAAACCCTAGATGTATTGGTCTTTCAATATTCTTTTCAAGCAATATGAAGTTAACCATTTCCTCCATTGATTAGTTAATTAGTCTATATATACATTTTTGTTTGGAGCTTTTGGGCATGTTTTTTGTTTGGTTTAGGTTTTAAGGTGGTATTTTTTTCTCCTTTTTAACAGTAGCCAGTGTTAAAAGGTGCTACTAATGATAGATCACTACAAACCCTGCAGATTGTGTGGAAATTAATTTATTCTACAACTATTAAGAGTGCAAGTGTAGCTGCTGGGAAAGAAAATAAAGGATGGTTTCAATAAAGAAACTCACATACTCTGTACCAGAGGAATTAAAGTAGTTCAAAGACTTAATACTAAAACTTTTTATGAAGTAGACAACAAATGCAGTTTCTTCAAATTGTGTTTTGTTTTCTAGCAACATGCTGGAATTTTGTTGAAACTGTGGGAAAAGGAGTCTGCACTGAAAACAACAGTTTAGAAAAATATTATTTCTAATAAAAATGTGCTGGGGAACAACAATAACATGAAGAAAGAAGAGATGAGTGCATGAATTTCTACTATCTTCTGTGAACTATGCCTAACAATAAAGCAATAGGTCTGCACTGCTTCCAGGTACTTCCCTTTCATATCAAGAGTTACAGGAGAAGAAACTAGGGAAAAAAAAAAACCAAAAACCACAACCCAAACACACACACACAAAAAAACCCCAAAACAGCAACAAAAAAACCAAAAACCCACACACACCCAAAACAAACAAACAAGAAATAAAAAACAATAACAAAGTGTTGCAGTCTTCACATGGCAGCAATTTGGTAGGTGTTCTTTCTACTCAGTCATGATCATTCCGGTGCTATTGTCATTATTTTCTTACAGACATAATTTAATCTTGTATTTTTGTATATATTTGATGCCATTTTCCTATACAAATCTGTCTTCCATGCTATTGAAAACCCACACATTCTTCCAGCAGGAAGAAAAAAAACCCTGAACCTGGCAGTTTGAAATCTCCTTCAAAAAGGTTGTTGTTTTTTTTTTTTTAATCTGAAAAATCTCTTCATTTTTTAGTGGCATTCAAAGTTCTCATGAACCAATGCACTCATTTTATCATAATTTCTGAAAAAGTTTTCATTTAGGTTCAAGGCACATATCTGGGGATTATGCTAGTTTTTATCCTGACTATGCAGTGTTGAAAAGTGACATTTTAGTCACCATAGCTGCATAAATGTACAGAGCATTCCATACCAAGCAATGTCTAGAATTTCTGTGTAAGTTACATAACAGACCACTTCAGAGCTCAGTACTGATATAATTTCAATCACATGTGTAATTGTTATGACAACCCATTTACCAATCTGTGAACAGCCCACATCCATTATACAACTGAGGAAAGATATTCCCCTATAGACTTTGTACTTCTGCAACTATATTAAGCATTTAGGAGCTAGAACACGTCAGATTAACGGATTTTAATTTTAAATGTTTTGTCCAATTTTAAATCAAAACAATATAATCTGCTTTTCTGGAAAGAATAAAATAGCCATATTGATTGGCCACTTTGAAACAAAGAAAAGAAGATTGTCCAGAATGTGTCTCTCTTATTCCAGTTTCCAGAGGAAAAAACAAGGACAAGAATCTGCTATAAATTTTCTCAATATGATGCCAACCTATCACACCACACAGTTTGTGAGTATAGACAGGTATTACACTCAATAAGATAGAAAAATGGCTCACAGACATTAGAACAATCTCCCCATTCAAGTCTCTGACTTTGTATATTACTGAATTTTGAAAAAAAAATAGGTTATCTCACACTGGACCACAGCCTGATTCTTACATGTTCACTGGCAAGTAGCATGGGTTCATACACACTGCTTCCTTTCACACTTCAGCTTGGATCATAAAAACTCAAACAAAACCACCCGAAATCCAACAAACTTGTCATACAGAAAGTTTGTCAAAACCCATGAAACACTTCTATCTACAAAAATACAGGTTTCCAAGGAAAGATGTTGTACATCAAAAGCCCTAAAAGGGATACAGATGGTGATTTTTGAACCTTTGTTTTCCTCTGCTAGTAACTCAGTTTCTAGGAAAAAATGCTACATTGTGGCAAACAACCACAGGTGTGACACACAACCAATTGTCACAAACAACCACAAACCACCCAAAAGCCCAAAAACAAAACAGAGAAAAAACACAAACCTTACCTGTCTTCACTCATATGAGTACAAATATTTCACTCTTTTCCATGTTTAGAAAGATATGTTGAATTCACATTTTCTCTGTAATTCACAACACAGTATTTACTTTGTTTAATTATTATTTCCTGTTGTGTATATGGATAGAATTAGGTACTACCCCATCCATTTCAAAGCTCTTGCAACAGGGAGCAGGAGGAAGCCACAAAGTTTTTTCTGTAGATTCATGAGACACAAGTAAGAACAGGAAATGCCCTTAACTGCTGATGTTGGCTCCAAAATTCAGAAGAGCCATGTAAATTTGAGATAGGATTTACAAATATGAAATTATAAAGCCACAAATTAGGATATCTGATTTCTGTTCAAAACTAGTTCCATTAATGTTGTCTGGTATTTTGAAGGCTATTTAACTCTTTTTGAAGGCTATTTAACTCTTTATCCCTGACTAATTAGGATGATGAGAATAATGCTAAATGTATTCCAGAGATTTGTGTGAAGCAACAGTGCAGAGAGGTCCAAACAACTTTGTGACTGAAATTCTCATGCCCTACACCTTCACACTGGATTTTCTGTTCTTTATGTGTCTTGTTTTCTAATTGCCACAAGCAATATTGTTCATACTTTTAGATGCCTGCCATCACAGCCTGTCACAGCAGACACAGCAAAGCATCAAGTTTCTTTCTACCTCCCTGACTCCCCAGGGGGTCAGGGTTCAAGCAAATGCAGGCACTCCTTATCAGCCAAAATCAAAGGGTATGCAAGACCTACAGAGGTGAAGGAGGGACTGCCAATGCTGTCTCTTTTTCTTTCCCTCCCTCCCTCTCCCTCACCCCTTGAGGATGTGTGTGTCCAAAGACCAAAGAGGGTAGAAAGCAGCAAACAACACCATGGAAACAGACACAACAGAGTCGGGGCACAAACCTCGTTGCTTCCTTATTAACTTAACACAGATAATCCCAGAAATACATTTTACATTGAACACCGCCTGAAATTTTCTATACTAACAGCTTGAAGTTTCTAGCTTTATCAACTCATACTGTGCTCAGAGCAACATGATTTCATACATAATTCTGTGGACAACTGCTTTTTACAAAGACATGAAACTCTTTTAGCTTCTCCTGATGATTTAAACAGCCCCCAAGACCAAATAAAAAAAAAATTCAACTTTTGTCAAAGTTTTTGTTATTGTTGTGTTTGTTAAGAAGAATGGAGAAATAAAATTCCTAGGACCACAACCAGGATAGTCTTTGGCTCCATTCACACAGAAGAAGGCAATCAATGATTCTCCTGAATCCTGTTATATCTAGGTTTCCTTCCAACCCTCTGGAGGATGGAGATTTTGGAGAGGGAAGGTTAATGCATAGTCTGGCCTCACCACAACACAGCACCATTACTAAACTATGATAAAACTAGGTATACATTAAAATAAAGCATGCTATCCAGAGATGAAGCACTCTGAAGTCCTCATGTTTAAAGCTTGTAAGCCAATTAGTTTTAATACCATTTTGTGATTTGTTGGTTTCATTATTAAGGCCTCATGGAAAACTGGAAACTTTGGAGCTTCCCCAGAGAATTAGCTGTAAAAAGTAGTATCAGCAGCTTTTTCCCTTCCTGACTGAACCCAGAGAATATATCTTCAGAAACTCAACCAGGTACCAGTGTTAGCAATCCAGGGTGAGATTCAGGAGCAAGGCTTGTTGAATCAATAGAGGGTTTTATATGCAACAAGAAGTCTGGCCAGATTCTGTATTCTCCTGAGTACATGCCAGCAAAACAGTATGAGAATGATGAGAATGCAGCATAAGTCTGTTCATCTTACAGAACTGAGAAACCTGCCAGAACCTATGCTAAATTCTGCTCAAGAAGTGTATGATGAGGCTCACAAAACAGTCAGGAGAGAACAATAGTTGCCCAGAACAGCACCTTTGGGAGGTGATACATGTCAATCAAAATGTAAAAGATTAAAGCAAGGATTACTTAACTTTCATATGCTTTAAAGTAATCCTTTAAAACATTTTAAAAGACTTCATGTACTTTTTNAAGCGTTTTCTGTTCCTCACCATACCAGTGAAGAGGCTGGGGGTGCGCAAGAAGCTGGGAGGAGAATGGTTGGGACAGCTGACCCTCACTGATCAAAGCAACATTTTATTCAATGTGGCATCATGCTCAGCAGATACATTAAGGGAAAAGCTGCCCCAGGGCTGCTGTTCAGGAGCTGTCTGGCAAGCAATTGCATTGTGCATCACTTCCTATCTCCTAAGTCTTTTATCTTGCTCATCATCATCATCATTATTTTCCCTTCCTTTTCTGACCTGTTAAATTTTTCCTCAACCCATCAATTTTACCTTTTTTTCCCCCCNGCAGCATAAGTCTGTTCATCTTACAGAACTGAGAAACCTGCCAGAACCTATGCTAAATTCTGCTCAAGAAGTGTATGATGAGGCTCACAAAACAGTCAGGAGAGAACAATAGTTGCCCAGAACAGCACCTTTGGGAGGTGATACATGTCAATCAAAATGTAAAAGATTAAAGCAAGGATTACTTAACTTTCATATGCTTTAAAGTAATCCTTTAAAACATTTTAAAAGACTTCATGTACTTTTTGCTTCTGCTAGAAGGAGTTCTGGCAAAATCCTAGAGAGCCATAATCAGTGACCTAGTTTCAGCTGGGGCAGAGTTAATTTTCTTCCTCATAGCTGGCACAGTGCTGTACTTTTGATTTATGATGAAAATAATGTTGATGTTTTAATTGTTGCTAATTAATTTAATTCAACAATAATGTTTTAATTGTTCTTAAGCACTGTTTACACAGAGTCAAAGCGTTTTCTGTTCCTCACCATACCAGTGAAGAGGCTGGGGGTGCACAAGAAGCTGGGAGGGGAATGGTTGGGACAGCTGATCCTCACTGATCAAAGCAACATTNTCAAAGCAACATTTTATTCAATGTGGCATCATGCTCAGCAGATACATTAAGGGAAAAGCTGCCCCAGGGCTGCTGTTCAGGAGCTGTCTGGCAAGCAATTGCATTGTGCATCACTTCCTATCTCCTAAGTCTTTTATCTTGCTCATCATCATCATCATCATTATTTTCCCTTCCTTTTCTGACCTGTTAAATTTTTCCTCAACCCATCAATTTTACCTTTTTTTCCCCCCTGATTCTTTCTCCTGTCCTACTACAGGACTGTGGGGATGGTGCAGAGCAGGCAGAAAGAGCAAGCAAGTGACTGTCTGGTGTTTAGCTGTTGGTTAAATCAGAACCAGAAATTACTAGAGCACCTGCCCTACCAAATGATACACCCTATTGTGCAGACACACAAGTTGGAAGGGAGAAAGAGAACATATAATAGTCTTGAAACCATTATGCCAAACAAGTAATATAATTTGTAAATGCTGTACAGATATACTAGAGAATGTCAGGGAAAAAGAAAAATATAAGCTATCACCTTTTCTCAACTTTAAGTTCAGCAAAACAAACCTGTATACAGCAGTCCAGCAGAGAGAATTCTATTCTGATACTTAAAAATGTCAGAGTACTGCACATCCAGCTCCATTGTATTGCCCATCTCAACAATACAGAATACTGAATCATCACATTTCTAGACTTTTCTATCACACAGGAACAAAATTAGGAGGAGAGGTTTTATTTTTTTGTTGCTTTCAAAGCTAATTCTGACATTGGCTATTCTCCCACTGTCAACACAAAACATTGCTAATACTACACCTCCCAATAAAAGCAGGAAAAGTCCAAATCAAAAGCAGAAGTTCTACAGTTGTTGTAGCTGCAAATTAATAATTTAAAAACAGTTTTGAAATCTTGGTGGAAAAAATAGTGGATAAAAGTCCATGATAATAATAATAATTCCACTCCACCTGAGCAGAAAGAGGGCTTACATTGTAAAAACAAATTAAATCCCTCCTCTGTATGCAGGAGCATTGAGTGAAATTGTAATTTTCCAAATCTCATACAATTCTTTGTCCAGTTCTCCCATTCTCCGGTTCCACAGCTCTAGTCACACAGCCCTGTAGTGTTTGTTCTCCATTTAACAAAACGGAAAAAAAAAGCTGTCACAACAAAGGGTTTACAAAGTACCTGTCCTCTATCTCAGTCAAAACTAAGGAAATCTTACAGCTCCAAATGGATCAGAAAGAGGATTTGTGCCCAACTTTAAGACACAGGTACACAAGCACTGAGCTGTGGGAGCACTGAGCAGCATGTCACTATTACAACACTGAAACACCAGAGAGGATGTCTGGCACTGCCACATCTGCTCAATGCTTTCTGAGATGGACCTTCAAAATGAAGAGTTTCAAGTACTCCTTTTGCTCTTAATTTAGCTTCACAACTTGGTTCACATAATTCTGAAATTCAGTCTAAACTAGAATTCACTGTCAGTCATCTCAACATTGTATTTTTTAGTATTAACTGACAAGACAATTTGTTACAAAAATACCTAACACTCAGACCAAAACAAAATTAAAAAAAAAAAAAAAACAAAAAAACAAAC
>WEIU01009468.1:392460-418635 GCA_013389925.1 Aegithalos caudatus | reverse complement strand
CCCGAGGAGCTGCACGCCATGCTGGGCGTGCAGCCCGACACCGAGGACTGATCCCAGCCCCTGGGGGGGTGAACCTGGAACCTCAAAGCGAGGGGACAATGCCCAGGAGCTGTAGCAGCCATTGGGGGGGGGGGTGGTGCCCCGCCGTGCTCGGGGAGGGGGAAAGCGGGAAGTTGATCCACGTTGTGACCGCGGAGAGCCGGGTTCTGTGGGAGTGTGGGCACGGCCCTGGCTCTGGTGTGGAGACACGGGGTGGGGGAATGCTCCTTTTAGGCTTGGGGGGGTCAGCATTTCAGCTCCCTGCCCTGCCCTGTGAGGATGGGTTGGCTTTGAAACCAAAGGTTGGCCGTGAGAAACCGGCGACGCGGCAGAACTCGCGCTGGGACGTTTCCCGAGACGCCGCCGCCGCCGTCCTCGTGCAGTCTATTTAAAAGCAAACTAATTTATTCTAAATGAGCAGGAAGGAGATCGGTATTAGTTTTGTTTTAAAGCACGTTTTATTATTATTATTATTGTTGTTATTGTTGTTACTACTCCGGAAATGTGCTGCATAGGTACATAAACACTCTTGGTGTCCAAAACCAGATGTAGCAACTGTTAAAAAAAAAAAAAAAAATACACAACCCACCCTTTAAAAGAAGGGAAGGAAAAATCATACCATTTCAATATTCAGTTTGTATATATTCTGTCATTCCTTTGGAAACTCCTGATGTTCCTATTTAACAGATACTGTATAGTGTAAATTAAACTAATTGTATGTGTGTTTTGAAATAGGATGAATGTAAACTTATCAAATGTGGGAGGGTTTTTTTTCATGTTTGTCTAGGATATACAACCTTCTGCAAATATTTAATTGGCCTGAGAGACAGCAGAAGTCCTGTGCTCAGTGTGCATGCATTTTGGGGGGGCAGGGAGGGAGGCCGGGCTCAGGATTTTGCCAAGACTGAAGCTGGCAATTCTTTGTGCATTTTGGCATTTTTACAGGAAACTAATGTTGTATTCTGGGACATAAAAGGGCCTGTTTGTGGTTTCTTCTGTAACTGAAAAATGAAAATATTAATATGGGTAAAAATACCTTTTTTTCTTTATAAACGGCATATGTTTTTCAACTTCTATGCATGTACTTTTAAAAAAAAATTTATATACAAGCCTTATTTTTTCAGTTCACTTGTCTCTTCCTGCAGTTTATTCTGTATGATTAAAATACGAATTCTATTTTTGGAAATAACTGTGACTCCTTTTCAAAGATCAGGAGGGTTTTATGTAGCAGCTATTTTTACTGCAAAAAAAAAAGAAAAAAAAATCACTGGAAAAACGTACTTTGTAAGAAAGCTTTATTTTTTATCTGAGCTTGATGTACAGTTAAATGTGTTGTACAGTGTGAGAGGTTTAAAAATACGACTCTTCATTAAAACCTCTCGAAAAGAAAATTTTGTGTGTGCTTTTTGATCTGGAAAGTTTCAGGGGGGTTCCTTGTTTGTTTGTTGGTTCAATCCTTGTCCATCCTGCTACCACCACCCTCAGCAGCTGCAAGATAAAAAAAAAAAAGGAACCCAAAAAAAGAAAACAACCAGCCAGATTTAGGATTTACTGGAGAGAATCCTGCACAGGGTGATGGCCTGGAGCTGAGCTGGATGGGTGCAACCACTCCCTCAGATTAGAAATTCGAGTTAACACCTTTGTGTTGTGCCTCTGAAAGAAAGCTGGCAGTGCCGTGGTGTGAAAGAGCTTGTAAAGTGGCGGGGGAAGATAAGGAAAAACAGAGGTGGGAAGACAACTTTAGCTTGAACTGTTCCTATCCCCTTACTGTCTCCATCCTCCTCTTCTTCATCCCTCCACCTTCCAGAGAAACAGGAAATACAGAAAGATTTCCACACATTTAAAAAGTAAAAAATACAGATATTAAATAATGCTGGCCCCAAGCCTTTTCATCTTTCTACCAAACTCTGTCTTGCTGTTGCTTTTGATGTAGTCACCACGTGAAAAAGCGTGGGCTTGGGTTTTTTTGGGGGGAATTAATGTGCCTTTCTAAATGGGAAGGGTTGAGAGTGTCAGCGTGTGTCTTGCAGCATGCCCCTGGTCTGCCCTGAATAGGTGCAGACTTATTTTTCCTCATATTTTAACCTTACTTTTCTTTGTCCCTTTGAAGGAAAAGAATCTCAGAATGGTTTGGGTTGGAAGGGACCTTAAAGATCATCCCTTTCCATCCCCTTGCCATGGACAGGGGTAGTGCTCCAGGTCTGTGGCCCTGATCCTGAGGGAGTTCTTATTTTGCATGAAAATAAAGTATGGGCTGTCATGATGAATGTGGGATTTTTTTTCCTCTTTCTCACACCTTGGCTGCAGAGCATTAATTGTCCTCTCAGCCTGGTCCAGTCTCATTTGCAGCCTTTTTTTTCCCCCTGAACACAGAACTATTTCTTTATTTAGACTGAAAACATGGTTGGCTCTTGCGTGGGTGATCATTGAAGGCTCCAAATTAGAGGCTAAAGAGAAGTTGTTTATTTTCCTCCCCCAGCAGAAAAAAAAAAAAAAATTTTGTGGTACTAGAAGTATCCTGACCCATGCAACCCACACTAGTGTGCTTTCCAGAAGTAAAAATGTTCCAGCAAAAAGCTTGGAAGAGGCTGCCCAGGAAGGTGGTGGAGTCCCCATCCCTGGAGGTGACACTCAGTGCTCTGGGCTGGGGACAAGGTGGGGATGGGTCACAGCTTGGACTCGGTGATTTTGGAGATCTTTTCCAACCTCAGTGATTCTGTGTGATCTATTCCATGAAAACCTGTGGATTGGGTCCACACAGGGGTTGAAGCTGTAGCCCAGGGTGACCCAGAAGACAATCATTAAAGGATATTTTGTCCCAGAGCACACAGAAAGCCCGGCTCTGTGTTCTCAGCCACCCAGCATCAAAGAGGCTGTTGAAAGCAGCCTGGCTGAATTCTTCACCTTCTTCAGGACATGCTTCCCTCTGCTCCCAGCTGCCAGCTTTCCTCATGAGACAGCAGTCAAAATAAAGTCTTGCAGTTGGAACTAACCCATGGCTGGCATATCACCTCTAATAACAGAGTTTGACTTCAAAGTCTTCTTTGCTTTTTTTA
Organism: Aegithalos caudatus; assembly: GCA_013389925.1. Lineage (NCBI taxonomy): Eukaryota > Metazoa > Chordata > Aves > Passeriformes > Aegithalidae > Aegithalos > Aegithalos caudatus. The sequence goes on along the minus strand of WEIU01009468.1, from coordinate 415,540 downwards.
ATTTTTTTTTTTTAATTAAAAACGAAAGAAGAAAAAATAGGATTCCATCCCAACTAAAACACCACCTCTGGGCTGGGAAATCTGTGAGCTACAAATGCTCAGCGTCCAGGGGACTTTTCTGGGAGGTATCTGTCAGCTGTTCCTTATTCTCAGACTCACCTGAGGTCTGAGCTGTCAGCCACAGCCAGGTACAGGTGAGGATGGACCACTTATCCCAGTATTTCATCCTTTATCTCCATCAGGGGCAGGAGGATGGAGTACACCTGACCACTCTCTTGCTGGTGGCTCCCCAAGTGAACCCCCATCTTTTCACAGTGCTCAGCCTCTTGGATAGGGACACCCTGCCTGTGTCTTTTCCTTCTCACTTTGGGATTTCTTACCTTGTCCAGCCTAAAAGGAAGGAGACCCTTTGGCCACTTTGTACTGACTTGTCCCCAAGTCTTGGAGACCAGCACCTCAGGGTCTGAGGTGAGGGCACACCAAAGTTGTGCTCAGCAGCAAAACAAAGCTGTTTTTTTGGTACCCTTATGCTTTTTTTTCTTGGCTTTTTGGCAGTCCCTGCACACTGAACTGATGATTTCAGAGAGTTGTCAGCAATCCATTTCCTGGTAGCTACCATTTCCAAGTTTAGCATCACATACACTCAGGTTGGGTTATATTTCCTTGGGATTTCCTTAAATTAACCTTCACTGAGGCTCACCTGCCACCTTTCTGTGTGTTGTGGGGTCCTCCTGGAGCTCCTCACCAGCACTCTGGCATTTGCCTGCTGAAACTACTCATCATTATCTGCAAACCTGGAGGTTTCTCAGCCCTGGATTTCTGGTCCTGCTGGCTGCTAATATGCCAGTGACCAAAGGGATGGATGCAGGATTCAGCCCTTCTTCTCTTTCTAGTCCCCATCTCTTCCACAGCTTTTTTGATGCCCTTTCCATTTGATGGCCCAAATTTTGACGGGGTAAAGAATTGCCAGACCTTGGCCACGTGAGTTTATCTTGTGCCTCCTGTTTCTCTTTTTTTTTCCTCTGCGTGAAATGCAGCACCAAGTTGAACTCCCTGTGTTCACAGCACCATGTGACTGCTGCAACGTTCATGTGCCAGACACATGAATGCTCAAAAGGCTAAAGAGGGAATAAAAGGTGTCCCTGTAAGCCAGGGGAATGAAAAAGTCAGCCTAGGGCTCACAGCCTTTGGGAAAGGTGGCCAGGATCTCATGTCCAGTCTGTGCCATGTGATGTGCACTCTGCAGCCACACAGTAAATGAAATTATTAAAAGTAAATAGGATATGCTGGTCTGTAACAGCATAATTTATTCTGTGCAAATTGAGATTTTCAAGTGATAAGCTTTTGGGTATGAATAAAAGAGTTACGTACTTTGGGGAAGAAGCATCAGAGATCAACATTTTTCTTCCTTCTGTCTCTACCTCTCTTGGCATTTACAATGAGGTGAATGATGAACTTAACAAAATATGAGTAGCAAGTGTAACAAATATAATGAAACCTCTGCACATGCAAAATGGGGGTGGGGTGGGGTTGTTTGGAACATATTTTTCCCAGCTGCTGTGTAGATAGCTAGAAAGATTGTCCCAAATCCCATATATATAATGTTTATATATATATAAATTGTCCAAAATTCCCATATGTATAATGTTTACCATGGTTTTCTGCATCATGATCTAAAATGAGAGAGCAAATGCCTAAGTCCTGATACAATTCCTCTAAAGCCTGCATACCCAAAACCTGTTTGTTCTTTATTGTCTTTCACTATGAGCAGAGCCATAAGGGAAAACAGGTTTGTCTAGGCATTCCTTGGGCTGTGGAGGGAAATCCAGAGCTCAGAGGGAGGTGGGCAAGCAGAGCCCAGTTCATGTGGTTTGGAAATGGAGGGAGACCCCACCCCAAGTGTGTGCCAGGGCTGGCTCACCCCACTCTCATAACCCTATTCCCAAGGGAACACACAGAGGGCTAAACCCTGCAATCCCTCTGGAAAGCTGCTGGCCATGTCCCTCCTTTCTGGAAAACCAGGCTTGGACTCATCCTCCTGAGGCAGTGATGGAGCTCCTGATCCACTCTGGGTACAACTCACTCACCTGCCTGGTGAGGTCTGGGGTGGGATTTCTCTGCCACAGGAGGGTTTCCAGAGCCCATCTCCCACCTTAACCATCTGAGTGAAGTGCAGAAAGGAAGGAAAGTGTTTTCCATTAAATTGTTGCAGGTTAAAAGTCAGGTACACAGAGCATAATTCCCCTTCTCCTTCATCTGGATGTTTGAACCTGGGAGAGTGGAAGGTGTCCCTGCCCATGCAGGGGGTTGAAACTGGATGAGGTTTAAGATCTCTTCACACCCAAATCATTCTATGATCCTTAGGCTAAAGAAACCCATTCCAGCTTGGCTGCCTGTCTTTGGCCTGCTGTTATCTTGAATCAAACTTCATTTCTTTGTCTAACTTTTTTTTTTTTTTTCCCCTGACAGAAGGCAAAGAACAATCAAACAAAGATGCAGTTCTCCCATTCAGCTTCCTGCCATTCGCAGGGAGCTCTTGTTCTCTTGCAGGGTGTTTGTTTTTTGGGGTTTTTTTTTTGCCCTGTGGAAGAAGAGGAACTCTTCCAAGAGAAATATCATTCCTCCTACATGCCTTTGAACAGACCTGTTTGTTTGTTTTCCCCATCCTGAGTGCCAGCCCAGGGAGATGCCAAGAACACTCATCTTGCTGAAGCCAGGAGTGAGTCCCAAATCCCCTTCTCCCACAGTGCCCATCCCACAGCCAGTCCTCCCTGGAGCCACTGCTGAGCCAGCAGGGACATCTCTGCCTAAGGATGGGCTGGTTTGGAACAGCTTCCCCAATGTCCTGTGCACAATGCTCCTTTTCTTCCTCATCAGGGCTCTAAGTCTGCTGGCTTCCCAATTTTATTTTTTTTCCTTTTTCTAAACACATACAACCATTGTTGTTTATGTAGGGAAAATTCCACTTTCTCTTCAAGGGGCTTTGCCAGGTTCCAAAGGCTTGGGATGTATATTTTCCACAGGCAGTGATTTCCAGAATTCAAAGGTCTCTCTTTTTTGTGCACATGAGCACTTTTCATTCCATGTCTTTAAGCAATGTCTAAAAACCCCAGGTAAGCCCAGAGCTGTGATTGAGTCCTCATCCCATGGCTCTGATAGGGAAGGAGATTCCTGCTAGTGAGGCTGGTGCCTGCACAGCTCTCCCTGTTTCCCTTCCCAAACTTGAATAATTCCAGCCTGAAGCAGCTCATGAATGGGGGATTTTCCATTCCTCTTGCAGGATCCCTGTGCAGACCTCACCCAGGTATTCAGTCAGTGCTCTTTGGTCTCCTGGTGGCTTCTATGAGGTCACTTCTCCAGGGGTCAGTTCTCAGTGGTGCCCTTGCTCCTACCTGGATGTTTTCCACCAGTTCTGCATCCTGGTCTAGGCCTCCAAGACAAGAAAGAAGTGGACCTGTTGGAATGAGGGTGGAGGAGGCCACTAAGTTGTTCCCAGGGCTGGAGCCCTCTCGTCTGGAGCCAGGCTGGGAAGAGCTGGGGATGTTCACCTGGAGAAGGCTCCAGGGAGAGCTCAGAGCTTCTGCCAGGACCTAAAAGGGCTCCAGGAGAGGTCAGAGGGATTATCCAGAAGGGCATGGAGTGACAGGACAAGGGAGAATGGCCTTAAGCTGAAGGAGGAAAGGGTTGGATGGGATATTGGGAAAAAAATTCCTCCCTGTGAGCAGGCCCTGGAATAGAATTCCCAGAGCAGCTGTGGCTGCCCCTGGATCCCTGGCAGTGCCCAAGGCCAGCTTGGACATTGGGGCTTGGAGCAGCCTGGGACACTGGGAGGTGTCCCTGCCATGGCAGGGGTGGCACTGGATGACTTCTAAGGCCCCTTCCAACCCAAACCATTCCATCATTCCCTGAAATTACCTCTGCCAGTGGTAACTCCAGCACTTGGGCAATTTTGACCATCATCGTGTGACTTTATCCAGCTCAGCCATGTGCGGTGACTCATTCCAAAAAAAACCACAAAAAACCCATCAGTGGAGACCACAGAGCTCCATCTCTGCTCCATCTTCCCATCCTAAGTGAGCAAAGCTTTCTGCCAGCAGGAGAAAAATGTTTATGGGAAGTGGGCTGGTGCTGCCAGCTCTCTGCAGAGCACAGCAACCGGAAAAGCCAGCATGGAACAGCCTCTCAGGGAAGAGCTTTCCACTGCAGAGAGACTGGGCCTGAGATGTTCATGTTTTATTACATCCATTTTTCTCCAAGAAATATTAAAATGCTCTCACTCTTTGAAGGGAGTGGGGAAATAAAGCGCAGGAGGTGCCGAGCTGTCCCTAAGCAACCTATCAAATAAAACAATAAACTGTTTGCAGGCAGAATGGCTTTAAAAGGACCCACAGCCACTTTCGGGCTGTCAGGGGAAGAATAGGAATGGAAATGATTCTGAAAATTATTAGTAGTACCTTAACAACAGCCCCTTAATAACTCCCACAGAATCTTCTGTCACCAGCACAGCCGAGCTGCTGCTCCATGCCAATTACTGTCCCTGCATTTCCCTCTGCTTGGGAGGGGTTTGCAGAGGATCCAGATGAGATCTGAGTGAGATTCTGCTGCTGTTGCAAGTCCCTACTGCAGCAGCAGAGGTGGTGTTGGGTGGAAGTTCCCCCAGCTCCCCAGAAATAGAGTTTAAATGTGGCTCAGAGAAGGAACTGGGCCTTGCAGCTGCATTCCTGCAGTTTCTTCACCTCAGGGACTGATTTCCCTTGCAGGAGCATGGAGTGACAGGACACGGGGGGATGGCTTCAAACTGAGTGAAAGTAGGGTTAGATTGAATATCAGGAAAAAAATCCTTCCCTGTGAGGGTGGGCAGGCCCTGGAATAGAATTCCCAGAGCAGCTGTGGCTGCCCCTGGATCCCTGGCAGTGCCCAAGGCCAGGTTGGACACTGGGGCTTGGAGCAGTCTGGGACACTGGGAGCTGTCCCTGCCACGGCAGGGGTAGAACTGGGTGACTTTTAAGGCCCCTTCGAACCCAAACCATCACAATTCATGAGTCTCACATGCTCATAGAGGCTCTTTTTCTTTGGTTTTCAATCCCAGACTCTGCCAGTGGAGGATCTGCAAAGACTAAAGGCAGAGGGAGAAGGGAGAACGTGGCTTCTGCCTTGTCTCTGCAGCCTGGCAAGGACTCTCCCTGCCCTGTTGCCACCACTTGACTTCTCATTTCCTACCATGTTTTTTTTTCTCCCATTTCTGGACAGCATGGGAGGGGCCAGGAATCTGAGTGGAAAGAGGGTCGTGATCTTTATTGTTCCTTGTTCCTGTGTGTGGGAGGCAGGAGAAATAAAGAGAGCTGGTCCTCAGCAGCCTCTTTGGCCTGGCTATAAATCAGAGCAGCTCCATCCAGGAAATACCCAGAGCACCTTATCAGTCCCTGACAGCCACCCCAGCTCCCCCCTGCCCTTCCTGGGGACAGGGACTGCCTTTGGCTGCTCTGAGCTCCCAGAGATCTTGGAGGACTCTGCAGAGCCTCTGTCTGCAGGGAGGGAAACAAGCAGATCCTAAAGCAGGGCTTGGACATCAAGTGGGACCTGCATCCTGGAGTAACTCTGCTCCCAGGATGGGATAAAGAGAACTAGGGGATGCCACAGGGAATACTGCTGCTTTTCTGATTCATTCTCCCACATTAAAAAAAAAAAGCCCTAAGTTAAAATAGCTCCAACTTTCCTTTTGGGCCTGGAATAGGAGGGAAGAGGGAGCATGAACTGGCACATAAAATGTCCCTTTGATACTTTTCCCTGTGGGACATGAGGTTTTTTTTCTGTGGAGGGGACAACCCTTCATGCCCTTGGATTTCAGGGCTGGCTACCATCACCTGCAAATGGAGAAGAGCAGTGCTGGTCAGCCCTGCCCCCAAAAATAAATAGAGGAACAGAAAGTGGTCCCCATGTGAAGTCATGGGTGATAACTGTGAACACAAAGTTCTCCACTGGGTTATGAAATGCCAGCTGAGCTGCTAGGAAAGGGGTTTACTGTTGCAGCATAGCCTCTACACACTCACCACTGCTGCTTTACTATTAAAAACCAAGGAAGTTTGCAACAGAAAACCACACTTACAAAATGTGGGAGAAGATTACATCACTGCATTGTAAACGTCCTCACTATTCTGGCTTTGGCAGGCCTGCATGTCAGGAACAAGTGCTCAGCTCTTGAGCAACCATGTGTGTCAGCACACAGAAAACCTGGCTAGACATTCAACAGTGTCACAAGGAGCAGCTGCCTAAAACGTTTTAAGGTTTTTAAAATTGTTTTAAGACTGTTTTTTTTTTTCTTACGTGTAGTGCCAGGCTCTTAAGTTTAGGTGTTTTTAAATGCAGCAGTCCCAGGGAAGATGCTTTGTAAGCAGGAGACCTTTCTTGGTTGAATATTTATTTGTCAAAAAATACATGTGAAACCAGTTTAGGTGATTCAGATTTGTGCCAGACTTGTCCCTGTTTCAGGTGGGGAAAAAAAAAAAAAAAGTAGAGGATGTATTTGTAGTCTTATGTTTCAAAATGTTCTACTGAAAGATCAGCTTGTTCATCTCAACATTTCTGTCCCCCTCCTGACTTTGCCCAAAACGAGAACTGAAAACAAAACATCCCATAGTTTATGGGGGATTTATGAATGAAAGGTTTTATCTGCTCAAAAGGAAACTGTGTGTTTGGGGGTGGGGGAAAAATACCATCAAAACAACAGTGGGGAAAAAAAAGAAGTTTTAATGCTGGTGTTTTAAACTAAGAGTATTTGATGTTTATCACCCTTTCATTTGAATTACTTAGGAGTGCTTTAAAACCAAGATAAGGTGGTTTACATATTTCCCTTGCTGGAGATGGGCTGTTTGTGCTTGCAATGTACAAAGCAGTTTAAGCTTTACATTTTAATGTGACATATTTATGGGAAATAAAGAAACAAACTACTTGCATCATCATGTCTTCAGTTCTAATGCAAATTGGCTTTCCTACTGATGGAAAAGACAAATAAAACCAAGGCTGAATCCATGGAAGTCCTGACAGCATCCCTCTTCCTCCACTGTGTTCATCTTTCTCCTCTCTCAGGATATAAAATCAGTCCTTGTTACAAGTCCCAAGTCTGGAAAAAGCCTGAATTTCTATGGAGAAAGACAAACAAACACTAAAAAATTTCATTTAGGGAACTAGTCTGTTCTTTGGTCGTTTGCTTATTTCAAAGGAAATAAACAACTGTGTAGCAATTCATAAGAGAACCTCAACAGATAGCAGGAGGGTTTTAATTGGGTTTTCTCCTTAGATCTGGAGAGTGCTAAATCTGCTTTTTAGCTTTGTGACTCAGGTTTGTGATTGTTTTATTATTGGTGACTTCCTATTTGAAGCTTCAGGTGGAATCATAAAAAAATCCTATTATTATCCATTAATTCAATCCCACTACACAAAGCACTACCAACAGGGGAATTGTCTGTGTTTGGATTCAAAAGCAAGGGTAAACTCACAATTACAAACATTCTTAGCATTTTCCAGGTTTGGAAAGTTTATCAGCTTGGAAAACATCCCGTTCCTGAAATGAAACACCCCGTGACCAAACAGGACTAATTCTCAGAAAGATTTGTGAAATTTGTGTTTCTAGCCTGGAACTCCAACTTCTGGATATGGCAGGAGAGGCCACCTCAAGGAGTGCACAAAGCTCAGAGACATCCAAGGTGATCCCTGGGGAACATTTGAACACCTCCAGGGATGGGGACTCTGCCACCTCCCTGGGCAGCCCCTTCCAATGCTTCACCAGCCCTTTCTGTGAAGAAATTCTTCCTGAAATCTCTCTCTAGGGAGGGAAATGAGTCTGGTGCAGAAAACTCAGCCTTGTGGATTGTTTCTGAGAGCTGCTAATCATCAAGGAGGGGAACAGAAAGGACAGATTCCTGATACAGGGACAGCTGGGGAGCTCAACTCCATAAACTCAAGATAACTGAGTGTAAAACCATGAAGCCTGGGGGAAAAAAAAGGAGAAAAAAAAGGGGAAAAAAAGAAGAAACTTTGACCATGGTGATGTTTCTTTCTAGAATAGTTGTGCATAATCCTCAAATCATGGAATGGTTTGGTTGGAAAGGATCCAAAAATCATCCAGTTCCAGCTGGATGAAGGGAATCTTGACAAGGCCAGGCTGCTCTGGGTCATCTATCCTGGCCTTGGATACTTCCAGGGATCCAGGGGCAGCCACAGCTTCTTGGGGCAACCTCACCACCCTCACAAGAAATAATTCCTTCCTAAAATCCAATCTAACCCTGCTCTCTGTCAGTTTGAAACCATTCCCCCTCATCCTGTCACTCCAGGCTCTTGGAAATTGTCTCTGTTCACAGGATGAACTCCCCATAAACCCTTCTGAGCCATATGGTAAAAAGTGTATCTCTGGAAAATGCAAATCTCATGATAGAGTAGCTGATAAAGATTGAACAAACTCAGCATCTAAAAATTAAAGCCAGATATGAGTGTTCTGTGGAAAATAAGCACATTTTTCATAGTGAAGGGAATTCACCAATGGAAACAACATTTCATGTTGTGTACTGGATTCTTCACCTCTAGAAATGCCATCATCAAGACAGGAAGGGGTTTTTTTCAGGTGCTGTGCTCAGGCTCAGATGAGAATCAGTTCAAGGAAAATTCAGTTCAAGGAAATCTAAGAGATGACGTGCTAGGTCTGACATCAGATTGTGAGATCAGGTTGGCTCCTGCTTCTCTTTGAGCAGGAAAAGCCCCCAGCCAGCCCTGGGACTGTCTCCGAGCTTTGGCCTTTTATGGGGTGACAGTGACACAACCTTCAACAAGAACCTGAATTTATGGAGCATTACAATAAAAAATGAGGCAGAAATACCCCCTCACCCTTTCTTTTGCTGTTCTCTCCCTACACCCAGCACAGCTTCTGTGATTCCCCTAAATTCTCCCTGCTTTTCTCAGCAAATGGAGGCTTCAGCTTGGAATGCAATTTAATGGAGCTCTGTTTGTGCAAATGCCTGGAAAGACCTTCCACAAACTGTTCCTACCAAACATCCAAAGCAATGCCCAAACACGCAGCTCTTGCTGTTGCTCAAGATCCTTGTGTCATTAAAGAGACACCGCTGCTTAATCCTCATTCTTTCCATGCCTTGAAAAGCAATGACATTTCAAGAAAAGGGGGCAGGTTTTGTTTCTGGAAGTGTCTGTACTCTTGCAGTTTCCTGTCGAGTTTCAGAGCAGTCTCACCCCTTTAATAGGTGCAATTTTGAGGCTGTGCAACTCTGCCTGCAGCGCTGGATTTCTGTGTTTGGGGCGTGTTTCACACAATTGCAGCACAACCACTGGACAAGGGAGTGCTCCTGACACTGTGCCAGGCTGAGACCACACGTGCAGTGGCTCCTCTTCCAGGAGCCAGCTGCATGATCAGCTCTTCCAGGAGCGAGCTGCAGGGCTTACACTTGTGGACAAAATTATAAGCGGGATAATGCAAACCCCTGGCTCTGAACCAAGATCAGGCCTCCAGCAGCCAAACCCAGCTCTTGGTGCTGGATGGAAATTAGCAGCTGGTTTTGGTGCTCCAGCTTGGCAGGTTGAGCTCAGGGATGGATGGAGTGTTTTTTCTGGGAGAAGTGGAGTTGTCAAGGGACTCAAAGCTGCCACAGAGGATGATCAGGGGCTGTCACCAACCCTATGAAATTCAGCAAGGGAAAATGCCAGATTCTGCACAAGTTCTGGGGATAAAATGCTGAAGAGAAGTGCCATAGAAAGGGATCTGGGGGTCCTGGTTGATGGCAAGTTGGATCTGAGGCCAGCAGTGGTCTGGAAGCCAGGAGGGACATCCCTGTCCTGAGAGCACCAAGCCCAGCATCACTGGCTGGGACAAGGAGGGATTGTCCCACTCTGCTCCAGACTGGGATGGCCTCACCTTGGTATGGTGAGCAGGTTTGGGCACCAAAATATAAGAAAGACATGAAATCATTAGAGAAATGTCCAAAGAAGGGCAATGGAGGTGGTGAAAGGCCTTGAGGGGAAGCTGTGTGAGGAGCACTTTGTTCAGGCTGGGAGATCTCACTGCAGTCACAGCTTCCTTCTGAAGGGAAGAGCAGGGGCAGGCCCTGACCTCTGCTCTGTGGTGACACTGACAGAACCCAGGGAATGGCCTGAAGCTGAGCCAGGGCAGGTTTAGATTGGATATCAGGAAAAAGTTCTTCACCCAGAGGGTGTTTGGGAACAGGATCCCCAGGGAATGGTCACAGCACCGAGGCTGACAGAGCCCATGCTTGGGCACAGCACAGGCTGTGACTGCTGGGGACGGTCCTGTGAAGGACCAGGAGTTGGACTCAATGATCCTTGTGGGTCCCTTCCACCTCAGCCTGTTCTGTAATTCCATAATATGTGGAAACCCCCATCTCCATCCGCCCCTGTGAATTACTCACCCTCCAGACACTCAGGGAATTTGCAGGTGCTGCAAGGAGCAGGCAGCCTGCCAGCTCTAAACTCTTGGGTATGGCACCATTGCCCAACTCAAGGGCAGCCTGGCTTGAACAGGCAATATAAAGACAATTAGGATATCTAATCACAGATCAGGCCCTCTGTTTTACTGATAGTGGGGAGGAGAGAAATACCAGCAGAGGTGGCACTCCCAGTTTGCACATTCCTTGTGCTGGGGTCCACCTGGACAGGGTAGAGCAGCCAGAAGGAGTCACAACACAGGACAGAAATGCTCTTTGCTTTCATTCTTGCACTAGTTTCCAAGCCTGGGGCAGCAAAACAAGCAGCAGGAGCATTTATGCTGCACTTTGGATCCAAACCTTATGTCAGCTGGGTGCTGGATCATTTCTGTCACAGGATTGAAGGGTGCAGCCAGGTAACAGGATCCCACGTCCCATAAAAATCTGCTTTTCTCAGAAATAAGCCGTGTGTGTCAACATCTTTCTCTGAATCAGGCCTAGACAGCCACTGTGATCCATCATCCACAGACCCCTGTCAGCCAGGGATTCCAAAGGCTGACAAATCCCTCATGATAAGGGGATAAATTATAATCAGCTGTTGCTGTGAAGATTGGACACATATTTATTGCAGATGCATCTGCTGGGGCAGCTCACGACATGCCACGAGCTCTTCTGGTGGTGAAGCCGTGTTCTCTCAAAGAAAAATGGAGAAATAAAGGAAATTTTAAAAAAAAGCAGCTTGTGGGTTGCATGGTCTGTTTCATTCCAGTTAAAGTTTGATTCCACAAATCAAATGGGTTATTGAGTCACAAACATTTCCTACAAAGCAAAGCAAAGCAAAGGCAGATTTGCCTGTGCACTGACTCTCATTTCAGAGCTTCATCAATGAAGATTGCTGCCACTGTTTGAGGGGGACACTCCTGTGCTCTTCTCTTGGCTGCAGAGCTGAGTGGTTGAGCACAAGGAACTTGACTGAAATATTGCTGGAGACAAGGAACAGGGCATTTCAAGCCCTGTGTGTTAAAACATTGTGAAACAGGAGTACTTCACTGTGAAATAGCAGGCAAAGAAACTGCCCAGGGCTGGGCTATAAATGTGATGTCCCAAGAAAAGTTACACAGATGGTTTGAACTTCAAAAAGGAAAAAAGGAACCCAAACCATACACAAACTCTTTAGGAAATACACCTTTTTCCTGTCTCCATGTCCCTCATGAAGAGTCCTAATCCTTTTTTGCACAAGACACACTCTTTAACCTGTGGGGGATTATGGTGGCTTTCTTTGTCTAACTCATTTCTCCCTGTGATTCCCTAGAGCAAGGAAAAACCTCCACACAAGGGACTTTTCTTTGAAACCTGCCCTCAGGTGAAACTAGGCTGTGACTCACCTCTCAGGTAGTCAGCTTAGGTGGAAGCCAAGAATATTGGAGGTGTCAACCAGAGGTAACCAGAAACCTGGTCATAAAAATACCAGAAACAATTTTTTTTGTTGTTGTTTGTCATGGAAATTAAACTAAAAATCTCCCTAGCATTTCAAAAGCTACCTGTGAGTCTGCTTCCCAAAAGGATTCCTGGCACAAACAAGCCCAGCTTTAGCTCAGCTGGATCAGCCTCCCTGATTCTGGAAAAGCTCCTTCCAACTTTCTTCCAAGCACCTCCCTCCAGGAGAGTCATTGCATGGGCACAGGGCAGGACAAAGCTGAAACTCTTCCCAGACTGCCTGAGAGGAGAACTGCTCAGTCAAGAAAAACCATTAACAAATGTCAAACTGTGGGGAGTGCAGGCAAGGGGGAGAGCAACAATAAAAGCCAATGCTTTTATAGTTTTTTCTGCTTGTAATTTGTGTGAATTGATCTTACTAAGAGTTGCTTCCACGTGGTGTGATGTGACCTTACAGAAATGGATGATTTTGGGAGAGAAGTGGTGTTTTGTTTTGTTGGTTTTTTTTTCTTTTTCTTTTAATCAAGTGGTTACTCAAGAAGTAAAAGAATATCACATAACTAAAAAAAAAAAAAAAACAAAAAACAAAAAACAAACCAGTGAAAATAACGGAATCTAAAGCAAAAGAGACAGGCTTCTTCTTACTAAGAGTTGCTTCCATGTAGTGTGATGTGACTTTACAAAAATGTATGATTTTAGGAGGCAAGTGGTGTTTCGTTGTTTTTTTATCAAGTGGTTACTCCAGAAGTAAAAGAATCTCACATAACTCCAGAAAAGATCTGTGAAAATAATGGAATCTAAAGCAAAAGAGGCAGACTTCTTTCTTCTGCAGACTTCAGCTCATTGTACTTTGACAAACCCAAGCAGAAGTGAGGAAAAATGCTCCTACATTTTTAGTGCTCAGTGGATCCTGTTGACACATGAGTTAGGGGTAAAAATGTGCTGTGCAGTTCAGCTGCAGAAGTTCACTGCAGATGTGATACCAAACTATCATGGGGCAGAGTTGAATTCCAGGTCAGGACATCCTATTTCACTTTTGATAAACTTCTGGTTTTGCTTTTCATGTGATGCCCATTAAACTGGTTTGTTGACTGAAGCAGGGTTTTCAGCTGCTGAGTCCTTCCAGCAGCTATTTAGTAAAACCCTTGACATTCCCAGTTGAATTATCCTGATGCCAAGAAGTCCAGAAAACCGTTCAGGGACAGATTTCCAAGCCTTTCATCTCTGGGTTGCCAGTAGGAATGTATGACTTGAGATCTGTGGACTGCTTGGTATATGCTCTCTTACTAGAATTTCAAATAACATCGCTTAGAAACAATAATAAACTCAACTCAGAAGCCATCCAGGGTTGCAAAGAAGTTGTCCCAGTACTCCTGCTGAAAACTGGCTTTGGATCTCACTGTTCTGATGGAGCAGGAGTGCATTGTTTCCTGGATAAATTAAATAAAGGCAAGTTTGTGTGCATTCATTCCTGTGCCCACGCTCACTTCCCTTCAGTCCCTTATTCCCTGAGGGGATGAAGTGAGGACTGTCTGCTGTCTGCTCCAAATTATTCTCCAGAATAATTCTACTAGACCCACATAGAGCCCAGTGAGTCCTTCTGGTGACCCCTGGGTTTATGATTATGCAGCAGTGTGATGGAGAAGCAAATCAGAAGCACGTTACTTGAGAGCCTCTGTTGCACTCATTCCACAAATATATCATGGAGATAAAACCTCTGGGGATAAACTTCTGGCTGTGAGGAAGTGGCTAACACAGAACAGCATTTTTTTCTTTTTTCCTTTTTTTTTTTTTTTTCAGGGGCCAGGGGAAATGTGTTGTTTCATAAGGGAACTCCAGTAATGCCAATTACTCCCACTGCAGCTCACCCTGAGTGCAGCTCCTGGAAATACAAGTTGTCTTTCACACAGGCTTGGTAAACTCCAAGTACTTCAGCTTTCCAGATGGAAATGCACCACCAAACCAGGATGAGATTTTGTGCTGTGATGGTGTGCCCATGCTGGCAGCTCTCCAGGCAGCATCAGTTCCCTGCACAATGCACTGACAGAAGTCTGGGTAAATGGGTGTGGAAAATTGGGTTAAATTCACCACAAGCTGCCCATCAGCTAAAGATTTAAGCCCAGCATGGCTCACAAAATGCAAGATTATGACAATGCCTTCAAGCATTATCAAGCCCTGCAATGAGATCCCTTATGCTGGTAAACTAAAGATAAACTTCCTGACCTAAATTTGGTGCTGCTGCCAGCACTAACCCTAAATAACTTCAGGGCATCATTTGGCAGTTAAAGCATTTCAGGGACTGTTCCCAAAAGGTGGATTGCACAAAGCCACCTTGTTTTGGGTGGTGAGCCAGTTCAGCAGCACAGACAAGACATGAGCTGGCCTGTGCCTTGTGGTGTCAGTGCTTGGAATATCCCTAATATCCCTTAATTTACCAGTATAGGCCCAGGCTGTGCTGCTCCTTTGTTAAAACAAAGTGAGTTCAGTTCTTCCACCCCTTTGGTGCCAGTGTGGATCACGGAGCACCCTGTGGTCCTGGAGGGAGAAGAGATGAATGTTTGTGGCAACTGAGTTGGCACAGTTAATTCCCCCAGCAAAATCTCAGCCAACCCACTGAAAACAAAGTTTCCATCTTGGCTAAAAAAAAAGAGTAATTTGGCACTGAAAACCAACCAACTTACAAGGTCCTACAGTACAGGGATAACTTCTTCCTCTCCTTATTTTTTTTTTTAATTGAAATCAGAATTTTTAAAATTTAACCGCTTCAGAAGTGTGAAACACAAAGTGAATAAACACAAAGACTGAATATTTAACAAAAATAATAAGGATGCCTTGAGAAAAAATAGAGAGTTTATGAACATACACTCTCTGTTGTTGTTGTTCATATATATGAACAACTTCTAAATTTATGTATGGCTAATTGTGACCATTCAGTACCTGAATGGAGCCTGCAAGAATGATCCAGAGAGACAATTTCCAAGGGATGGAGTGACAGGACAAGTGGGAATGGTTTCAAACTGCCAGAGGGCAGGGCTGGCTGGGATCTGGGGCAGGGATTGTTCCCTGGCAGGGTGGGCAGGCCCTGGAATAGCATTCCCAGAGCAGCTGTGGCTGCCCCTGGATCCCTGGCAGTGCCCAAGGCCAGGTTGGACACTGGGGCTTGGAGCAGTCTGGGACAGTGGGAGGGGTCCCTGCCCATGGCAGGAGAGTGGGAGTGGGTGATTTTTAAATTCCTTTTCACTCCAAACCCAACCTTCTTTGGAAAGAAGGAGGATCCAGGATCTGGGAGCCCACACACCATGGGAGCAAAGGGCTGCCTGCTGCAGACCTGGAGCCAGGGTTTGGGCCAGCTGAGGGTCCCCCAAGGCCAAAGGCACCATGGAAACCCCAGGAGGAGATGCAGCCGTGCCCCTGCCATGGAGTTTGAACCCCTGCTGCTCCTGTACCCCTGCTCTGCAGCAGGTAGACAATGTTTAGGATTTAATAGCTGCCAATAACTTTTTATTGCTTGCAAAATGTTTTCAGAAGAAGCTGGTTTTGAGGGAATATAATCTTTCCGAGAAAAGCCAGCCTGTTCCAGTAATTACCTTTGACAGTTAAATCAACCCTCAACTTACTTGAAAGGGATGATGGAGGAACAAGCCTTTGCAAGCTGAAGCCTCTCTGGAGCACAAAGCCTTTCTTGCCCTCTAAGAATAGCATCCATCCCTCCCAGTCAGCATTCCCTGGAGACTCAGAGCATGCAGGAGCAGTGTGGGTGTGCTTGTGCAGCCTCTCTCCTCAGCTGAGGTCTGGAAGGTCATCAAACCCTGACAAAACTCGTTACAGGTTGCCTATAATGTCCAGAAATGTGTTGGGTTTTTATAATTTGCAGTGGGGAAGGGGAAGCAGGAGCTCAGCAAGGGAGATGTCCAGGTCCAAGCTCCTGCAGTGACCCAGTGCTAGGAGCTGGCCAAAATTGACCCCATGGGCACCAGGGGTGGTTCCCCCTCTCCTGCTGCCCCCATGGCCTGGGGCCTGAGCATCAGCATTGGCTCCACTCTGCAGGTGTTCTCCTCCTGCCCTGCAGTGCCAGAAAACAGGATGGAGGGGTACAAAGCTGGAGAAAACTTCCACTGCCCACTGGAAACCCTCCTTGCCAGTCTCCAGTGTGGGATCTCTGCCCTCTGGGGGGTCTCCTGTGATTATACCCACAGATCATACACTGAAAAGATGTCAGCAAGAAGGAAGGCACCCAAAGGAACCTGGCCTTCACCTCCAGGTTTGGAGAAGCTCTGATCTCCTAGGGAGAGCTCCCAGATGACAACTCCCTGGAAAACTCGAGGACTGGCCAGAGTTTGAGAGCAGGATTGACATCATGAGGTCACTCTGGCCAAGCTGTTCCCTCACTTTTTCCACAACAACCCAGAGAAGGTGACCAGGCCTTGTTGGCTTCAGGAGTACAATTAGATACCCTTGGTCTTGCTGGCCTTGCTGCAGGACTCTGCAGCCAAATCAAACCCAAAAATCCCATTTGTGCTCCCCACAGCCAGGACCTGCTCTGTCCCATCTGTGTCACACAGGCACAGCTCCTGAAAGAGGGAATTTTCTCCTGCTGCCAGGGCTCCAAGGAGATGCTCACAAGGGAAGTGACCACCCCTGCCAGGGGGAGCAGGGGACAAGCAGAGGGTGGCAGCTGGAGCCAGATCCCTCCACTAAGGCAGCAATTCCTGAGGCAGTGCCTTCTTGCAGATGCAGAAAGTAAAGGCCAAGGGTGTGCCAGCTTTTACAATACTCCCTGGCTTCCATAAATCCATTTTATGAGCTGCCTCAGAAGTGAGGCTTAACACCTGAGGTCCTGACCTGTGAGTAAACCCAGGACAGGGAGCAGCCTTGTCCTCAGAGTGGCTTGGGAGCACAGACCATGTCAGCTTTCCATTTCTCTGTCAGAAGGAGCAAAGGTTTCAGCAGAAGGAGAGGGAGCAGCCCTCATTCATCACCTGAATCATACCCCAGTCACCGTCTGGGCCTTATCTGCAGCACAGCCAGCCTATTTGAACTCTCCTCTCCCCATCCATCTGGACACACCTGGGAGGTCCAAGCTGGGAGCAGGTGTGGAGAGAGGCTGGGTCATCTCCTCTGAGGTAGGATCTGTGCAAAGAGTGGGACTGAGCAGAGAGAGTGAGGTCCCAGGGCTGCACAGTCCCCTTCTGCTCCACATCCTGGGACTTCCAGGATGAGCAGCAGTGCAACAATACATGAATTTCTGATCAGGTGTGGAGGGCACTGCAGAAAGCAGCACAAGAGCTGCCCAAGCCAGCATTTAGCTGCTGTCAGCACCTGTGTGTTACCTGCTGGGTGATGTTATATAGTCAAGCATTAACAGCTATCAGTAGAGCTTTGGCTTTTCTCAATGTTTATTTATTTACAAGATGGAGAAGGCTTTTTAATGCAGTTGGGAAGGATATGGGGAGGATTCTTGTTGAGGGAAAAAAAATAAAAAAGAGAAAGAAGGAGATCTGGCAGCAAAATTGAATGGCAGTCAAGAAAAAGAGGGAGAGAGGGGTTAAAAAAAAAACAAAATCAAAAACAAAAAGAAAGCCCACAACCCACAGGAGTTCCATGCCATCAGGAAGCTGATTCCTTCCCTGCTGGTGCTGTGGGCTCCCCTTGTGTGGGTGCAGCCCCTGGCTGAGTGCCCAGCAGCGTGGGAGGTGTGCTCAGTACAAGGGTTCAGGGCTGCCAGATGAGCCATGTCACCCACACAGGGGACTTTGTCCCTTCAGCCACGAGCTGCTCTCCTCCCTGGAGCACACAGGGGTGTCCTGCACAAAGCAAAATCCAGGAATCTGCCAGCACATCTTGTCCTGACACGGAGTGATGTCACTGTCAGGAGAGAGGTGCCCCAGGAGGGCTGGGACAGGCTCAGGGGTGGCCAGAGGTGACAGAAAGTGGCTCCAGGAGAGGAACAGTAATTTTGGGGAGTAAAGTGCAGAGGGATTCACATCCAGCACAGCAAAGCTCACCAGTAGCATATTTACAAAGGCCAGACTTGAGCAGTTGTAACCTTGGCCTGAGCTGGTGGGACAGGAGCCAGCACAGCTCTGAGCCTTCCTTGGCTGTCCAGATGCTGAGATTCACACAGCAGCCCCTGCTCTGGGCTGGAAGCAATCCTGCAGCCCCTGCTCTGGGCTGGGAGCAATCCTGCAGCCCCTGCTCTGGGCTGGGAGCAATCCTGCAGCCCCTGCTCTGGGCTGGGAGCAATCCTGCAGCCCCTGCTCTGGGCTGGGAGCAATCCTGCAGCCCCTGCTCTGGGCTGGGAGCAATCCTGCAGCCCCTGCTCTGGGCTGGGAGCAATCCTGCAGCCCCTGCTCTGGGCTGGGAGCAATCCTGCAGCCCCTGCTCTAGGCTGGAAGCAATCCTGCAGCCCCTGTTCTGGGCTGGGAGCAATCCTTCAGCCCCTGCTCTGGTCTGGTTGGGCTGGAAGCAATCCTGCAGCCCCTGCTCTGAGCTGGGAGCAATCCTGCAGCCCAGGCAGGGCTGTGGGCTCTGCACTTGCTTGGATACAGCCAGGGAGGACAAGCCAAGAGGCTCCAAGTTTCTGCCTGGTGTTTTGTACCAACAGTGATGGTGCAACACCAGCAGGTCACAGTGTCCCACAGCACCATTCCAGGGTTTACCTGGGGGGACAAACACCCTGTCACCTCTGTCACAAAGAAAATACTGTCACAAAGAAAACTGAACTCAGATGTCACTGGTTGTGAGTGACAAGGAATACAGAAATCCCATCTATGCCTTTTCTGGATCTGAAGGAGGTGAAACTGGGACCTAACACGTTCTGCACATGTCACAGGGGCTGTGTCCTGTCATTCACTTATCTCTGGTGATTCACTGTCCCCCAGGGAGCCTGTGGAAATGCTCAGGGCTCTCTACACATCTCCAGGCAAAGTGCTCTCAGCAGACCCCAGGCAGCATTTTCAGCTGCCCAAGCCAAATTATTTGTGTAACATCCAAGACCAGGATATGTAAAGCAGATCATCAAACCCCTTATCCACAGGTGGGAAAGCACTGGAAAGGGAAGGAGTTAAATCTCCCTGCAGCTGGCTGAGGTTGCTCATCAAAGAGTCATAGAATCATAGAATGGTTTGGGTTGGAAGGAACCCCAAAGATCCTGCCCATGTCCAATTTTGTTGGAATAAGATAATCTTTAAGGTCCAGTGCAACCCAAAGCATTCTATGATTCTGTGAAATTTGGACTGGGCAGGAGACACCCTCAAAAGCACCTCAAACTTTTCTTTCTCCTTTCAAGATGAAAAAGAAATAAAAGAGAAGTTGCCACTCTCTTATCCTGAACTATACTTAAATTCTTGGGAAGTGTGTCACAGCACTGAAAGAAAAAAAATCCTTGGTCTCAGTGGTAGCTTTTGGTCTCTGTGCAGTTCTGTTCTCCTGATAAGTGTGAAGGGAGGTCCTGGGAAGTGCTGCAGTTCAGAGATGCCTCCAAGAAACCTATGGTTAAATTGTCATGCTTGTTACTTTGCTCTTTATTTTTTTTTTTAAATTTTAAATTAATTAAATTAAAAAAAAATATTTTTAAAAGATGCCCTGGAAAGAAGAATGCCTGAAACTCCAGCATTGCTCCTAAAGACTGTGCAGATAGAAAGGGTTCATATCCCTGCAGCAGCCATGTGTGTAGCTCATAAGGGACAGTCTATTGTATATCTGTAATTTTTTTAAAGGAAATTGGCATTCAGAAAAGCCCACAATCCCTTTCTGCAAAGGTCTTCACTCAGGGTATATTGCCACTGGGGAAAAAAAATAGCTGTTTCTTCAGTTTCTTCTCCCACATTCCCAACAGCAGGAGATATGCAGGATTTCTATATTTGCAGTTAAAATAGGGGCTTGTACTGCTAAGTTAGGGGAAGTAGTGGTAAGTATGTAGATTTTCAGATGTGTCAGCCACAACAAAATTCCAGCCATCTCCTCCTCTTATCCAGTGCTGAGCTCCCAAATCCTTAAGCAGCAGATCATCAGCCCTGGCCCTGATTTTCAAACATGTTCATAAAAGCCCAAGGCTGTCCTGACATCTTCCTTGAGCTGCTGCAAGGAGCTTAACAGAAAGACTCCATTTAAAAATTAAAAATAAAAGTGCTGGCCTCCAAAACCTCCACTGCTCTAAGAGTTTGCCAACACTCCTCAGCTGCATTCCTGGGAACATTTAATGACAGTTTGCTTTGCTCTACATGCATGGGTAATATATAATCCTTGTGCCACCACTTGCTTGGAGTGTTCTTCGTGACTGGAGGCATTTTTCTTTTTTTTTTCCTTCTTGCTTTTGATCTCAGGGAGACTGTTATTCCTGTAGTAGCAAAGCTATTTGTCCTTTTAAGTAAGCATGTGGTAATCCACAAAATCCATGATTCATAATGGAATTGGCTTCAGTCTGCAGGAGTTTAATGGTTGTCTCAACCCAGGACAACTGGCAATTTTGGCACTGAGCACTGCAGCCCCTCCTTGAAGTAATAACATCCAAAGTGTTGGACAAACTGGGTAGCTGATGATAACCAGTATAAAACATGATATATGGCATAGCTCTGGGTAAATTAGAGACTGCTTTAATTTGAGCTTGTGCAACCATGTTCAACAGCAGTGGTTGTTTTGACTGTGTTAGTTGTAAAATTAATATTACAATTGGGCCTGACTCTTAAAGATCTTTTAAGACCACCAGCCATGCTGTGCTCTCCACTAGGGCATGTGGAAAAAAAGCAGTGTATTTATGGTGATGCTCCTTATTACAGAACTGAAGATATTCACACCAAGGCTGCACAAGGAGCTGTAACATTTTAAAACCATCTTTGGAGTTATTTTTAAAGTGATATTCCTGTTGTACTATATACTTGCTATGCAATATATTTATGTCTTTGTATTTAAATTAAAAAAAACATGCTGGCACTACAAAAAGGCTGACAATCCCTTCATCATGCACAACCCTAAATGCACTTGCTGTGCCCCAAATGTGTAAAATACACATTTGAGTGCCATTGCTCCCAGCCCAGTGTCCCAGAGTGTTTCACTAAACCTGCCATGCAATGAAGCCACCTGCTCACCCTGATCTGCACTAAAAACCCATCCCCTCCCTCAGAAACCATGGCTTATGAATGATAGATGGTCAAGACATTCTTTTTACTTGTAGGAGGAAAGAAATAGTCTGCCTGTAGCTGTGGCTGAGCACACACAGCTTGCTGGGTTTGCTGAGTGAAGCTGAGCCAGTCCTTTGTTTCTTTTGATCCATTAAAGCCTGGGCCCCGTTTCCTTCTGTCGGAGCAACATCACAAGCAGCAGCATTCAAAGCAATGTTTGTTTTCTCACCCCTTGTTTATGCTCTGGCTTTCTCAAGGATGTTGCTGTTGGTCTGAAATTTCCCAGGATTAATTTTAGCTCGCAAGTGATTTTTTTGTTTTGTTTTGTTTTTTTTCTTGGAAAGCCAAAACCAGCGAGTGCCTGAACGGGGACTCTTGGCATTCTAAGAACAGACACTGTGTCCCTTAAAAAGCAAAAAATGACAAGTGGTCTTTGTCTTCTGCTGCTGCAGGAGAAAAAAAAAAAATAGCCTGTCCTTAAATAAGTTTGGAGGAAACCAAAAAAGACCCACCAGAAGGGTTAAAAGGAGACCTGAGATGAAGAGGAGAAAGAGCGTGAGTGTTGGAAATATCCTTGCACAAAGTTTCATGTTTTGAAATTTTGAAATTTTTCTCAGATTTAGCTAAAGATGGAGGGAGAAAATTTTGTGTCCAGCACAACACAAAACCAGGTCTTCTTCTGGTGATTCTTCTTATGAGCAGTGCAAGTTTGGCTCAAAAGTAGAAATAGCCATATGCATCTTCTTGAGGCTTTGAAAACACCCACAAAACCTATAAGCAAATGCAAAGATTTACCCAAACACTGCTATTGTTTGGCATTTTCAGCTTCCTACAAAACACCTTTCATCTGAGTAGCCCTGGCTGGTCCATGCCTGTGCTAGACCCAGATGCCAGAACTCATTTTTGTTGCCAGTTGCAAATTCACCACCGAAATTAGGGAGAAATGTCAGAGCTTCTGGAGGCACTGGGAGACCTCTCTTTACCAGGAGCATCCCAGGTCTGGCTGTCCCTGCCCACCCAGGCAGCCAGGCTGAGTTTCACCCACAGCACCACATGGGTGAAGTTTTCCTTTCAGGATGAAGGATTTTTGCCCTCCATTGGTTTTTCTGGATGGAATTGCCTTTCTTCTCCTTGGGAGTGTTCACCTGGAGCACTGAACTCCAAGGAAACCTCCACCACTGGGTAGCCAGCAATGGTGCTGTTTAGGTTATCATCATTTAGATTTTTTTTTTTTTTTTGAATCTTGGACTCTCTCCAGCAGCTCCACGTCCTCCCTGTGCTGGATCCCAGGGCTGGGGCAGCTCTGCAGGTGGGAAATCACCTGAGCAGGGCACAGGGGAAGAATTCTCTGTCCTGGCCTGCTGGCCACACTTCTTCCACTCTTATTTTCCCAGCTCAGGAGAGCAATCAGCAAAAACCAGCAGAGCTGTACCTTTCCCTTCTTTTGGATAGTGAAACTTCAATGCTACAAGCTCCATATCCCCACAGCTTTCTAACAAGGGAGCGTGGTGAAAAAAATTTTCCAAAGGGAAATGCACTGCCTTTTCCAGGTGATATCAGCTGTTTTCCTATGAAACTCCGTGGTTTCTGCATTTTCCCTGGGTCTTGGCTCCTCTATGAACATCCAGACCAAAATCCAGGGAGGAGATGTCCCTGCTGAGGCATCCTGCCTCTCCTCCACCCCTGTGGGAAGTGCTCCGGTGGACACAGCTCCCTGCGAGGTAATTAGAGCCTTTAATTCCCGAAGATTATATATTTCAGCCATCTATGGAGGGGAGGAAGTCCCCTCTTCCTACCAGCACTCCACCCAGAAGCAGTTTATCTCCATCCAGATAGGGCTCAAGAGGCACTTGAGCCTTTTGTAAACGTGAGCAGATCAGATAAAGGTGATTTAAGGCAGAGGGAGGCACAAAACAATTGCCTCAGCCCGGGGTTAGAAAGGTCTCCTGTGCCACTGGACACAGCCACATCTTCTGGACATCTTTCAAAAAACACTCCCAGCAAATGCTGCTCAAAAATCCGGGCTAAGCAGATGATGCTGATACAACAAATATGTTATGACATGGCTTTTTTTTTTTTTTT
>WEIU01009468.1:340282-380946 GCA_013389925.1 Aegithalos caudatus | reverse complement strand
TTTTTTTTCTTTTTGCTGCTGCTGCTGTAGGTGTGACTTCCAGCAAAACCTAAATCTTGTTGTGGTCTGATCTATTCTGCCTGTGCATCTCCTGGCATTATTCATTTGGGTACCACCTTCAACTTTTCCTCTGTGCAAAGCACCAGCACCCTAAGCAGGGGCATGTTTCAGGTTGTTTGTTTTTTTTTTTAATATCTGCTTTTATTTTCTCAGAGAGGCCAGAGGAGTATTTTTGGCACATTTTTACATGAGAGATTTTGTAAATTCAAGGAACAAACAACACATATTCATAAAGCTGTGATGACTGCAGTGAAGATCTGAGACATCTATGCCTTCTTCTTCTCCCATGGCCATGGAGAGGACCTGCAGGCTTTGCTGGGAGCAGACAGGTCCCTCCCCAAGGGCATTATGCAGTCAGCTGGTGGTCAAAAATCTTGTTTCAGGTGTGTGCTTGCACAGATTCAGGGGGAAAAGGTGTTTTCCAGCATGGGCATCCTGGTCCCGAGTCACTCTCCTTGTGTTCCCTACCACTTTAAATCCCAGATGCAGGCAGGATCCCAGCCTTTGTCTCTTCCTGGGTTTGCATTTTCAGGCTGGGGAGTGATGGAAGTTATGAACAGGTAAAAAGAGAGGATCTTTTGTACCACATATCGTGGAGGGAAAGCAGCAGAGTGACCATTTCTCCTCAAATCAGCCCAATTCCTGCTGGAAACCCCTAGGGAGATTCCCCCCCCACCCATGTTGAGACCTGGGAATATGCAGCAATTCCTCATACCAGCAGTAAGCCCATTGTCTGGGCAGCATTTAGAAGGCTGGGATGAATAATTGCTAAATTGTGGTGAGCTGAACAAGGAAAACACCCACAAGAGCACCCTACATCCCATCCAATGGTTCTGTGGGTGACCACAGCCATCCCTCCATCTTCCCTGCAAACAAATTGTCCAGCAAGGCCACACAAGCTACAGATGGGTTTGTTCCGAGGCTGGCAGGGAAATATCACAAAATAATTCCTGGGGGATGTTCCTCTCCTCTCTCCACAGCTCTTGGCTTCAGGGAGAGCCTGGCACCTTCAACTCCAGCTGGCACGAGCTCCCTGGAGAAGGTGGGCACACAGCTCTCCCTCATGGTGGGTGGTGGGGCTGCTGACGTTCATCCACACCCCCACTGCCAATTTGTGGATTTTTGGAAGCATCTTTCTGGTCACTGGCAACCCAAAAATGTCTTGTCCACGTGGCACCCATCCAACCACCCCGTGTGGTTTTCCTGCACGTCACCTTCAGATCACAAACTGTGGAAATATTTTACCTCCAGGGGCAGGGTTCTATCCCTGGGCAGAGTGTATCCTTCCTAATTCATAATTGTGATACTGCCAAGGAAGTTATGGAAGCCTGGGTTGCTCTAATTAGCTAGATGTTTTCCCAACTTTTTATAAGTCATGTTTTAGCAAATTGCAGTGCTTTTGCATCTCAGCCCTTCAAGGAATGATTTAAAGTTATGCAAATTACAATTCTAACTCTTTATTCTATTTCCATTCTTTCTCTATCCAAAGATAACCTGCCAATAAATAGCAGAAGCATAATATAAAATTGAATTGAAATATTGGAGAGGGAGGAGATAATGAGTTTGCTACTAATAATTAATAGCTTAATGTAGCCTAAACCTACTAGAAAATAAGAGTTGCCAATTTGGAGAAGAAACGTTTAATGTTGTAAAACAGAGATTAGGATGAACTTATTTCATGTTTAATAAACTGATTTTTTTTCCTAGTATCTGATCTAAACTTAGCCCTCTGTCAGTGTAAAGCCACTCTCCTTCCTCTTAGCACTTCATGCCCTTGTTAAAAGTCCTCCAGCTCTCTTGGAGCCCCTTTAGGTGCTGGAAGGTCTTTCCACAGCCTTCTCCAGGCTGCACAACCCCAAATCCCACTAAAAACCACATGCACTCTATTTCCACACAATAGGGAAAGGTGCTTTTTAAAGGAAGGAAGGAACAGCTTTTTAAATCCTCTGGTTTGGTGTCTGCAGCACTGTGGTGTCACTGTCAAAGCCTGGCAGATCTGGGTGTGCTCAAAAATGTGCTCAGGGACAGGGTTTAGTGCTGGGTTAATGGTCAGAGTTGATGATCTTAAAGGACTTTTCCCACCCAAATAATCCTGTGACCCCCAGCTCATGAAAATCAGCAAATCTCTCCCAGTGCCACCTCAGCCACACTGGTTCACATCACCAGCTCAAGGCACAGAAAAATCATTGCAAATCAAAGCACAGGGGAGTGGCAGGGGGGCAGAAGCAGTTCACAGGTTTAGTTTTTTAAGGACTGGACAGGGTGCTCTAAATTGCAGGCTGGCTGCCTTCCCAAGCCTTGCCACCTCCATCCCAGCCCTGGGAAAGGGCTGCAAACAAATCCCACTGAGTGAGAGGTAGGTGAGTGCAGGGGAGATGGAGGAAGGTGTCATGGAAATGCCTCAGCTGTCTGTGGCTTCTCCCACAAAGAGATCATCTGACCCCTTCTGTTTTCTGAAGTGTTTCCATACCCACAGCCTGGGGAATTATTTTATTATATCACACAGTGTATGCTGCCTGTGGGCTTGCTAGGAGGTGAAAATCAAGGTAGTTCACTGCTTAATTGACAGGAAATGTGCTCTGAAACACTATGATGGTCCACAAGCCCCTTATGAATCCTCAACCATTACCCACCTTCAAAAATATGAATTTTTGAAGCCATTTCCACTTTATGGACCCTCAGTCATTACCCACCTTAAAAATATGAATTTTTGAAACCATTTCCACCTTATGGACCCTCAGCCATTACCCACCTTCACAAACATCCCCCACGTCCCCCCTCAGCTAAAACTGAGCACTCCCAGTTACCTTGAGGGGTCACAGAGAAGGTAATTCAAGGGAAATTGCTGTGACACAAAGCAAAACTAGAATTTCTCACCTGAGAGGCCACCATTTCTCTGAGGACAGGCTGACACTTCACTGAGCCCTGCTGTGTGAAAACGTGGCAGTCTCACCTTTCAGTTTCACCTTGTGTAAATCTCTATTTGTACCTTCTTGGCAGCTGAGCACCTCCTAAGGCTTGGCATATGGTATCATCTGAAGCACAAAATAAAAATATTGCATCCATCTGTACTTCTACTTGTTTTGTTGAGCCAATTTCTACACTCAGAAAAGCAGGTTGTTTTAAGACTACTTTTTTAAAAAAAATTGAAAAACTCATTGCAATGTCACAAAAATACTTTCAGTTTTGTGTACCTGAAGCATTTGATCAGAAGAAACACTTCCAGAGAGAATCACATTTACTCTTGGGCTGTTATCCAAGTTGTTGGTAGGATGAATGGGCCCTAACATGGAATTAAATGCAATTAGTGCCTATGGCAAGGCTCCTTTGCACTCCTGTGAAATAAAGGAGAATTCATTCCTCATGTATTAAGTCTATTCAAGAGCATTAAGTGCATTAGTTACTAATACTCTTACTCCTGTAACATTTGTCAGCTCTTTTAATGGTCCAGAGTCCAGGCCAATTAGAAAATAAGACTGGAACAACTGGAGATAAACTGCCTTTGAAAGTCCCAGTTTCTCTCTGCTGTTGCCTTAATGTCAAAAAGTGCTTTACTGGAGCAGGCACACAGCCAAATCCTGCCTGGGGAAATTCCCTGCCTCCCAAGTTATCTATTTAATTCCACCACTATTCTCTAATGGCCCTTCCTGGTACTTTCTCTTTGCTTCTCAATTTAGCTGCTCTGCAAAAGTGCTGCATTTTTTTGTTTGTTTGTTTGTATTTCATGGCCTAAGGAAATTTTTGTTGTTGTTGTTTCCTAAATCACTGGACAGCCCCCCAGACTTTGAAAACTCAGGGTTATTTCTGGATGTGTAAGTCCACCCCAATTTCTAGGGAAGGTTTATCTTGCCAGCTCCAAACTCTTTTTCCCTACCTGACCCTCTGGAGAACAAGACATATTGGCTGCTCATAATTCACACAAAATGTCCAACATTTCAGGGCAAAGAGAAACAGGCTGAATTATTTTTATCTCCTCTCCCAGAATAAATCCCCCCACAGTTCATTTCCAGGCATCCATCACCTCACACCAGAGGCAGGGCTTTGGGAACCAAGGGAGATCTAAGCAGAGAGGCCTCTGGAGCATTAACCTGCTCCAAGTGGGATAGAAGCAAAGCAGGACCACATTCCACCTCCAGAAGTCAAAACCTTGCTACCTTAAAAGCAAAAAAAAAAAAAAAAATTTACCAACACATGCATGCACTGCTCACTTAATTAAAAACCACCACAACCAGCTTTGTTCTCTGCACTGGGTCTGTCTGGAAGTGTTGGATACCAAGGACAGATAGGAAACACAGCACACACACTGAGGAGAGCTGTGGGAATAATCTGAAAAGAAATATTGAAAATACAATAAATTCTGCTCCTATCTGCCCCTGGATGACCACAGGCTGAACTGCAAATTTTGCTACAGCTTATCTTGTTTTATTTCATTTATCCCTGCATCAAATCATTCTTGGTCTCTGAATTATGTAAATTCATGTAAATAACAGCAACACCAGCATTGGCAGGATGTGATGTGTTATTGTTCCAGCCCTCTGAAATGAAAGTGTAAACTCTAAAATCCTTTAAGAAAGTGTCTCTATAAAATAAATAATAAAAAATATATATATATAGTTTATTTCATTTCTGCAGAGCCAGTTTTCAATATTTGGCATTGTTGTAGGGGACATTCCTGTTTACCTGTCTCCTCTTTGTGTGGAGCATGAGCCAGGGACTGAAAAATTATCAAACATTAGGCCCAAGAGACTGAGGAAAGGGGAAAGACTTGAAGCAGGCTGGTCTCATGGTTGGTAAAACTTGAACCATCAGAGAAGTGGAAAGGAGTCAAAAAATGTATTATATAGAATATTATTCAGAATACACCTTTTCATTGAAATAGGTGATGTGCTTTTTGGTTATCAGCTTTCTTTCTGCCCAGAGAAGCTGCCCCATTCCTGGAAGTGTCCAAGGCCAGGTTGGGGCTTGGAGCAGCCTGGGATGGTGGAAGGTGTCCCTGTGCTTGGCAGGGGCTGGAACTGGATGGGCTTTGAGCTGTTTTTGAATTTAGTCCTAATTGTAGGATAATTTAGGTTGGAAAAGATCTCCAAAACCATCAAGGCCAGGCTGTGCCCGATGCCCACCTTGTCACCCTGAGTGCCACCTCCAGGTGCCACCTGCAGGGATGGGCACTCCCAAGCTCCCTGGGCAGTTCCAAGGCCTGAGCCCCCTTTCCATGGGGAAATTCCTGCTGCTGGCCAAGCTGAGCCTCCCCTGGGCCAGCCTGAGCCCCTTCCCTCTGCTCCTGTCCCTGTTCCCTGGGAGCAGAGCCTGACCTCCACCTGGCTACAAGCTCCTTTCAGGTAGAAACCTTCACTTTTTTCCTCCTGAAATCATGGAAATGCTGATTTTTAACATATAGCTGTGGCAGCAAGAGCTCCCAGGCTCCCTGTGCATTGTGCTGAGCTGGAGCCAGCATTTGCTCTGAAAACAGAGCTGGCAGCAGGTTTCCTCTGAGCTCCCCATCATCCTGGCAGCCACTGACGAAATCATTGCTGTCCTCGGCCTCCCAGCTGCTGTTATTTATTTCATTAGTAAACAGCATGTTTTCAGTGCTTTCAGAAAGTAAATTTCCAGTTTCTGGGAAATAGGAATGAAATTAAATTAAATCAAAACTTTCACAACATTTCCCAGGAAACAGAGGCCATGCTGGCTTGGCATTTTCACCAGTAGTTCAGGGGAAAAAAAAAAAAACAACAAAAAAACAAACCAAAAACCCAACAAAACAGACCTTATGTGCTGAGCTTGGGTGTGATTACACTTGAAAATTTAGATTTAGGCTTGAATTTCACTCTGAATCACTCCACCTTCTTAAATGTCTTACATAGATTTTATAAGAATGAAAAGTCAAGCTTCACAGGCCTTCTAAACATTTAATGTGTATTTTTAAAACAGCACATAAATATCTTGAACTTGTGTGAATTTATCCTTCCACCTGTCCAAGGGTCTGCAAGGGACTTTAGAACTCAGATCAGAGAATTATGGCATTTATTCCCTGGGGACAACCCCTGTTCCTCAAATACAGAATTTGCAAAACTTTGTGGAAGTGAGAGAGGAAGGAAGGAAGGAAGGAAGGAAGGAAGGAAGGAAGGAAGGAAGGAAGGAAGGAAGGAAGAAAGAAAAGAGAAAAGAAAAGAAAAGAAAAGAAAAGAAAAGAAAAGAAAAGAAAAGAAAAGAAAAGAAAAGAAAAGAAAAGAAAAGAAAAGAAAAGAAAAGAAAAGAAAAGAAAAGAAAAGAAAAGAAAAGAGAAGAAAAAAGAAGAAAAAAGAAAAATACCCTGCCTTGCAAGGATGGATCACCCTGGGGGTAGGAAAGCTCATCCTCTGTGCTCACCATCCCACCCAGAGGGGGATCAAGGTCTTCCATGCAGTCTTGCAATCAGAAAAAATTGGTGAGACATCCCTTGCTAATTTTTCCCTCCACATTTACGTATTTAACAGAATTTTATAGTCTTGGGACATTCAGGAGTACCTAGCCCATTACATGTGCAGCTGCATTCATACCAGAGAACCCATCAGGAAAGGAAATGCAACTCCCTAACACCAGCCCAACCTATTAACTTCCCCCATATCCCATTTTTTCCTTTTTTTTTTCTGTTATTCAAGTCAAAAAGTCATGACCTCTGGCAGAAAAAATAAGGTGTGTGAGAAAAATGCTAGCCTGGTGTATTGACTCCCTATCTAATAGCCAGGAATATGTTTCCAGAATCATAAAAGGAAGAAGGAAAATCAAATAAGAAATCAACCAACCAAGTGCAGGAAGCAAGAGAGGAAGGGAACAGCCACATCAGTGTGTGAAGGGTGAGTGAAGCCAAGGAAGATTTACCCAAAGCCATGGAGGAACAGTTCCCAATCTGGAAGCAAATATCCCAAAGAAAGAAGAGGAAGGAAGAGGAAACATCCCCCAGCATGGGGGTACCATTGGGTGAGGAGTCAAGGAAAGATTTTTTAAAATGCTGGCTGTATTTCATATCAAACCATAAAAGAACCCTGAGGTAATGAGAAGGGCTGGCTGAGACCTCTCCCATAAATCAATTGTCTTGGGGAATGGGATAAGAAAAAAAAAAAAAAACCTCCACAAAGAAATACAAAAACAACAAGAGATCAAGATTTTTCCCACACTTCATAATGTTTTACACAGCTACAGTAAAGGATCTCCAGGGAGTGCAGCTGCTTTGTAGAGCCAAGACATGAACTTGGAAAAAAGCAGCTAAATTGTAATAGAGCTCGAGACGTTGTACTCTGGGAAAAAAAATCATATATATATATATATAAAGGAAAGCTTTTAAAGAAACACTCATTTAAAGAAAGAAGAGGAAAAACAAACAGAAAGGAAATGCATTTTCAAGCATCAATGCCAACCTGCTGAGAAACCTGCTACAGAATTAACTTAGTTATTTAGATTATTGTTTAGTTCAAAGAGCTGTAGGTCTTCATGGTGGAACTTATTTGGTGAAATATATCAAATTTTATCCAGGAAAAAGAAGAGAAAATATTAAATGACTGGACAAAGCTCCTTGTGCAGACATGCAGTGACCAAACACCTGCCTGTGGTGGATGGAGTTGAGAAGAAATTGTGACAATCAGAGGCAGCTCCAGACTTCAGAAGTTTAAATTTTAGGACCCAAACTTTAATCTCAGCTCAGAGAAGCAACTGACTGACTTTTTGAGGAAATCAGATCTCAGCATTACAGGTGTTTAAGACATAATTATGGTTTATAAAATCTGAATTACAGTAGAAGTGGAAAGGAATTTTCCTTCCAGTTCCTGGCTGACACAGAATTTTTGAGTAAGCACTGCCTCAGAGGGTTGCTTCACTCTGCTAAAATGGTGATAATAATGTTTCTTTTGTCTGTTTAGCTCTTAACCTTTTTTTGCAAGTGTTTTCTCCATGTGACCCTCTCATGACACCGGGCTCTGCAAACACAGACTCACCAACAGTGTGGAATCCTTATGACTAATGGCAACTCGTTAAATGCACTCCAGGCACTTTCTGCATTGTTATTTAGGCATTAAACAATAATATTAACCATGAAAAGGCAACCTGGAAGTGTTCAGGGCCAGGCTGAATGGTGCTCTGGGCTCTGGTGGAAGAAGCTGAAGTTCAGGAGAGTTATCCCAAAATCCCTCCATGCCCAGAGGAGAAGCATGGGCAGGAGCCAGGGGATATCCCACACCAGCTGAAGCATTCAGAGAGAGAACTCAGCACTCCTCACTTCAGCTGAAGAGCAAACAGATCCCTGGGGATGAACTTGGAGCACCCCTGTCCTGGTTTCTAAAGCTGGGGGTGGAAGCTGGATCTGAGCTCCACTCTGTAATTGTGTTTAATGGCAGAGCACCTTGCAGACACTCCAGAGGAGGGGAATTGCATCTTATTTGCATTTGTTTCTCTCCTGTGAAAGGGATTAAGGGTGACTGGTTCAGAGGAATCCTGCCTGATAAGTCTCCTGGTGATGCTCCCTGGAAACACGGAGTACAGCAGGCTGTTGGCTCTATGAGAGAAGAGAATTTAAATTTTTTTAAAAATTAAAAATTAAACAAAACCAAAACAAAAAAAAAACCCCAAAGCACAACACCCCAACTTACACAGTGCTAGAATGTGATGCCTTGCTCTCTAATTTCTATTTCTAAGACACCAGGAACACACTGAGTCACAGCACACATGGGAAACTTCGCCCTGGGTTGTGCAACCTCGCCGCTCCTGCATCATGATCTGATGGAAACTCAGAAGTGTCATTAAACTGAACCAACATTGTATGGCTGAAAGGCCATCTTATACTATGTAAACAAACAGCTTTTAGTCCCAGAACAAGAGGTCGTTGTGCAAGATTGTGCATCATCACTGCATGCCTCAGACACCACTGACCTGATATGGCTGAGAAAGAAGCAAAGTCCTGATAGCACTGATTCATTTTAAAATAAGAAGTGAATTAACCTGATTTTGACAGAGATCTCCACTGCTGGTTGACTCTGAGATCCCACAGTCTTTCCCAGGGGTGGGCCATGAGAAAGGGATTCACATTTGAATCACTCCCCATTCTTTCATTCTGTTGGATACAAATCCCCTGGCCCTGGCTTACACTTAGGTGCTCTCATATGCTGTGAACTCCAGCTAAGTCCAACCCATTTTTTCAGAGGGATGCTTTGGTTTATCCCCTAAATGGGCACTTTTTGTTGGAGTGAGCTGCTATTCCTCAGAATGAGCTGGGGGAAAGGAGAGAGGAGATGGCACCGATGCTCACGCTGACAGTGACGTGCTGCAGCTTTCCTGGAGGCAGGATGGTGCTGCAGCTTTCCTGGAGGCAGGATGGTGCTGCAGCTTTCCTGGAGGCAGGAGGAGAAGAGCTGCAGCTTCCTCAGGCTTCCCACAGACCCACTGGCACAGGCTGTGCAGGAAGACCTGCCAAGGAAGTGTCACCCTCCGGGTGTCCCAGCCAGCTCTCTCCACCTCGGGGGCTGCAGCTCAGCTCCTGGGCACAGCCAAATAAAGGTTGCTCCAGGTGCCAGCACATTCCAGGCAATGAACACAGTCTGTACAGAGGGCTGCCTTCACCCACCAGCTGGAGAGAAACACAGCAGCCATTGAAACTTATTTTAAAATATGTAGTATTTACCCAGAAAGCCTTTATGGCCTTTTGCTCGAACACTTGTGCTATTTGGGCTCAGGATAATGCACAGAGAGATGCAGGTCTCTCGAGGCTTGTGCATAATTTCAAGTTGCTGCCTTGGATTTTTCTTTCTAAAACACAGAAGTCCCCTGATTCATCTTAGGGACAAGTATCTGAGCTTTGAATACAAAAGGCAAAATGCCTTTTAGTCTCCAGCAGCAGCGTCTGGCACTGCTGCCAGGTGGGGAAGGGGCTGGCTGTCCCCACTGGAGAGGCTTCCAGGTGGGAATTCAGAACTTCAGAGGTTGATTAGGTACTGGGGAGGAAGATAGGGGTATTCATTGGGGATGATTTCAGGATTGCAGGCGAACTGCCCAGAGTGCACCCATTGCCAGGCCCCTCATGGTTCCCTTCAGCTCTCTGCAGAAATGCAGCTCTGCACACTGGTCCCCACTTGTTTTCACCTTCATTTCAGAGGTTACATCCCCACTCCTTCATCCCTTACCCTTGTTCCAGTCCTGGCCCTCCATCTACATCCTGTCCTCTCCCTCCTTCATCTCCCATTCCCCTCACCCTGCTGCTGGCTGTACTCTCCCATTTGCCCAAAGTGGTCACTCCACTTCACCCTTTCCCATCCCTCTCCCCAGATCAGAACTTCCCATCTGTTTCCCACTTTCTTTTGTGCATCATCCCTCAATCCTTGTCTTCACACCCAGTCACTGTACATATGTGTTTTTACACTTTCCAACCTGTCACCACTGACTACTTTTATTTTGCTGGGACCCACTCCGAGCTCCTTCCTCCCTGCAAGTCAGTGGCACGGCTCTGCTTCCTTCTCACATGCCTCCAAAATCCCTCCTGCTGGCTCCTGCTTCCCAACACAAGGTCTGCCCTGGCCACTGGCAGCTCTTGCTCACACCTGACACCTCTTTTCTCTGTTCCTTCCTTACACTACTGATGCCTTTTGTTCCACTGATTTCCCTCCATCATTACCCTGTCCCACTTTTCCAGCTGTCCTGAGAGATTCCTACCTAGGAATCTACTCTGGATCCTATACCAGAAAGCCCAGCTTTCTTCTCATCACCTCTGACTCATCACTACACTCTCCCATCTGTCTCCACTTCTCCAGAGTGAAGTTTCCCAGCCTCACATGGCAAAGATGAACAAGAAGCCCACAGACCCTTCTGTCACTTTTGGTCCCTCTTCTTCTGTGACTGCACCTTGGGACCGAGCACAAAGGAGAGGAGATTTGTTGGTGACTTTTCTGCACATGATCCCTCTCTTAAATTGTCTGCTGATTTCCCTTGGAAGGAAGAGCCATGCCTCTTCCAACATTTTTATTTTCACATTATAAGTGCACTTTATTCTTTCTGATATTACTAATTTCTTTTAAACTGCTCCAGCTGTAGACTGGTCTCTTTTTTTCTTCTATCTCCAAGCCCATTCATCATTTTGAGTGATTCCTTTCTTTCTGATTCTAGGCTCTCTTCTAACAATTTCCTTCCATGGAGACACACTGGAAACTCACTCAGTCTCATTAAATGAGCTCGTTAAATGAGCTTTTCCAAGTCTTCACCCAGCCATGTGAAGAAGAACCCATGTTTTTATTTATACCACCCTTTACCCTGAGCTGCAGTTGCCTGTTGATTCTGCATTTTAAACTTCTTTTAGCACATGAAAGGAGGACCCATCCCATGTGTAGCCTTGCCTTTAATCCTTCAGGTTAATTCTTGTGGGCAACCTCATCTTCAGGGAGAATCCTCAGGGCTGGGAGAGACCTCATGGGGATGTCAGGCCCATCCCTGGGAGCAGGGCAGCCCCAGCCATCCCTTATGAACCATTCCTGATTATCCAGCTCGAAACAACAGCCAGTGACACAGACTGCAGAGCTTCTCCAGCTACTTTAAACCTGATTTTGCTATTTAGACTGGTAGAAAGTTGTTTTTTTTTTTTTTTTCCTGATGTCTGACTTATTCCTGTCACAATTTAAGCCTGGGACTTCTTGCCCTCATGACCACAGAGAAAAAGAAAGGATTCATCTTTGGAGCATCCTTTTATATTAACATATTTTCTCCCATCCCTCACTTTTCTAGACCAAACCACCCCAGTTCCTACACAACCATGTCCAGCTAATCCCTGTTCTCCTTGGTCTCCATTCCAGCTGTGGATTTTTCCTGAAGCACAATTCATTCACATCTTTATTAGTGCTCACTACAGCAAAAGAATGAGTTCAAATGTCTCGCAGACTCTCTTTTTCTCCACATAGCCCAGAGCTGAAGAATTCCTTTTTTCCTGAAGAAATGCCAGAGAGCAGGGAGAGCTACATGCTTGTTTTGTTCTCAGTTAAGCCCAGTACTTTACATAAGACCTTGTTGAACAAAATCCTGTTTTTCACCTGGTTTCTCTGACATCTTTGTATCATTTGGGATTTAACCAGCAAGATCAAAGGTCCCTGTGGTTGCTTTGTCCAGCTAACACAAATTCCCTCTGTCATCTCTCTAAATTATGTGGTCTCCCACCCATCCAGGCAGCTAAAAATCCCCCCTGTGGCCTTCAAATCCCTTACATCTTGCTCAGACAGCACATTTTTTTTCCTTTAGCTTTAATAAATAAAAACTCCTTCTGTTTCCACACATCTCAAATACTGAGAGATGGTTTCCCTCACCAGTGCTTTCCCCTTGGTACACACTGTCCATGGGGAATTTCCCTCACCCTCCAAACCACACCAAACCATCAGCATCTCATCATCCCTTCACACATCATCCCTCTTGGATGCTGGACTTCCAGCCTGCACCCTGTTGGGCCAGCAGTTCCCCTTCCATCTTCAGTTTGCTATTTCACAAGTACTTCTGGGTTTTCTCCCAAGTTCCCCCTATGCCCCAGGGCAGATTTCTGGAAAGAACTCTCTGGAACTTCATTACCCCCTTCAAAGTCTTCTTAAAATCTTTTTTTTTTCCTGGGAAAGCTGCAATAAATAAAGGCAGAAAGGAATACAACAATGAATGCTGAGAATATAAATACCCTCCTGATAACTGTCCCCTCATCTCACTCCTTCACCTGCCAGCTGCTGCCCTGCACTTTCAACCATAATTTTTTTTGGAAGGAGCTTCTCTCTCCAATATCTGGCTGGACAATTCCTGGTCCAGTGTTGTTCTAGTTTCTGACTGGTGCCCTAGACACAATTTAACAACAAATACCCCAAAGTCATGGCAGACCATACTGGAGAGTTGGCTTTGATAGCAAGTGGCTGCAAGTGGTTTGTAGTTGACCAACCTGGGTTGTCAGGGTGATGATATCAGCTCATTTCCCAGAAAGAAAAAGTGTTTAAAAGACACCAAAATTAGCTTCAAAGTAAGTTTGATGGCATTTTCTCTCTGGCCCTCATGTGAAAAGAAAATTCATCTTCTAAGGTGGCCCCTTTGGTTTAGAAGTAAAATACCTGTGGAAGGCAGTGGAGGGAAAGGAGCACTCTTGAAATAAAGATTTCAAGGAATACAGAGAAAACTTCAGTTTTCAAATCCCCTGGACCTGATGCTGCTAAGTAGAAAGCCCATAAATAAATCCAGCAGTAAATAAAACATAACTCTCTCCTGTTTTCAGCCTAGAACAGCCTACACTGGCCAGCAGCTTAAAAAGTTCAGAAAGTGTGAACACCCCCCCCTCGTTTTGCAGGAGCTGCAGTGGCCCTGCAGACCTGTGCTTGTAAATAAAGGACAAAAAGCAGCTCTGAAGAAGGACACAGCCACTAAGAAAAAGTTCTCTGTGTATAGCAGCAGTAGCAGCACTAGTGTTGCTCAGGAGTGCTCTGTATTTGTGTTTACATATTGATTGTTTTGAAGCCTCTTTCAGTTCCAGGAATGGGAGACTATAAAAAATGACATATATATATATTTGTGGTTTGGCACCCAAAGAGAGCTTCAACTCATGCATCATCACCATCTTCCAACATCTGCAAATTATTACATGTTGGTTTGGTTTGGGGTATTTTTTTTTTTTTAAGCCTCAAACTACAAAACTAACGTCACTCGGTGGTTGCACCTACTGCCGAGGAACAGGGTGGGACTTTGGAAAGGGATTTTCACCAGGGCAGGTCACTGGGTTTACTAATAAACAGGATTTTATGGCAATGCCTGTCCTCACTGCTGCTGTGCTGGGGAGCAAATTCTAGCTAAATAAAACTCAGAAAGAAACTTCAGTTGGTTTTGGAGAATGACTGGCGAGTGAAGAACGGGGAGGTTTACTTTTGAAACAACCTTCCAGTGAAAACGCAACCACACCACGGCATAAAGACACCTCACTATGTCAGAGGAGGGAAATGATCTGCTCAGATGGTTTTGGAACCATCTGTGTGAGCAGTGGGGAGCTGGCAGAGCGTGGAGCCCTGACTCTTGCCGGAACACTTGGCGGTGATCCGTGCTCAGAAAATCCCAGTGCCAGCAGAGCTCACCACAGGCTTACAGGAGCCCAGCACATCTCGTGACTGACACTCAGCAGAGGAGAGGTTGTGCACAGGGAACCATCCCTAACCAGCATCTGCCTCAGGCACAGCTAAGGAAAAAAAGCACCATGCTGGACAGTTAAGCCACAGCTGCCAGGTGGCAACAAATTCAAAATGGATCGTGTGGCACTGAGGTGTCAAAGTCAAACCTCATCAGCCTCAGCAAATGTAGCACAATTTTAAATTTTTTTAAATTATTTTTGCTATTAAAAAGCAGATATAGGCAGACAGGAACATGAACTTCTTGCAGGTCTAATTTCAAGATTACAACAGCAAACCTCACCTCTGCATGGCAAAATGGTGCTCCATGAGGCTGGGTGTGTATTTACAGATAGAATAAGCATGGTCATAACACAGATGGGCAGCGAGAGCTGATTTGGATTGGAGTAGAAAAGAAGATATAAAAACTACTGATTAACAAACTCAAGTTCAGTCTCTTTTTCTTAAACTGTAACATTTCAGGCTCCTTTGTCCTCATTGCCATTTTAGCTTTACTTCAAATGGAATCTGTCTGCAGCACAGGCACAGTGTTAGCCTGGCATGTGCTCTGAAGAAATTAAATTCATCCCCTGGCTGATCTTGCAGTTGCTTTCCAGGACAAATTTACCCTAAACCTTCAGCAGGCCCACAGCACTGAAGGTTTTTGCTCTGCTTGCTGCAGGCAGCAGGCCCATGGGAAACACCCAAGCCACAACAAAAGGTCTGCAAGGAGAAAAATTAAAAATGCAAGTTTGCAAAGCCCACACTTTGTAAGCCACGGTGAAACAGCCGAGTCTGCTGTAGGGGAAGATGTAAAGGCCAGAAACAAATATTTCTGCAGGGCCATGACTTCACCAGCATGAGCCATAAAAGGTTTAAACAGATTTCCCAGAGCCGCTGTGGCTGTCCCTGGATCCCTGGAAGTGTCCAAGGCAAGGTTGGACATTGGGGCTTGGAGCAACCTGGGATAGTGGGAGGTGTCTCTTCCCATGGCAGGGGGTGGAAAAAGATGGGATTTAAAGCCCATTCCAACCCAAACCATTCCATGATTCTATGATAAACATCAAGAAGCAGCTCTTCTCTACAGGAATATTAATTAATTAAACCTAGACCAGGATACTGATCCTCCCCTCACTTGCCCTGGACTGATATTTTGTCCATCCAGTTTCAGCAAGCTTTTCTCTTTCTCTCTCACTCACAAGATGAATCCCAGGTCAGCACAAACAGTCAGACACCTTCAGATCCCCCAGTTTCTGGCTGCTCTTTTTTAAAGCCAACACTATTATTTTTTTCATAACAAACCATGGAAACCCAAGCTACTTTTTCCCCAACCCCTGCTGAAGCTGGGGAGGTTTTTCTTAGCCCACAAGTGACCATATAAATGCCCCTGTAATAGAGCTGGCAAACATGTGCTGCCTCTCAGCTGCCACAGCTCAAAGTCCAGCTTATCATTTAATACATAATCTTGAATGGATGAGTCATAAACTCGCCTGCTTTTCTGCTAGGGGAATGGTAACTTCTGGGGAAGGAGGAAACAACTTTTCAGCCTCCTGCAGCAGGGCTGGATGGAGCCCTTCACATTTGAAACCCTGAAATCCCATGTGGGACAGGCCGAGGGCACTGTGTGACTCAAATCATCTCACTGCCTTCAAAGAGAAGTCAGAGGAAAATTAAATTATCTCAGACCTGCTCTAACACTCGTGTTTCTTAATGCTCATCTTCTGCAGCCTTGGGGCTCCTCTCCCTTTTTTTTTTTTTTGAGATCTCCCTTCTCCCTGAGATCTGCAATCTCAGCTTCAAAAGTCACAGGAATTTCCAACCCCCTCCCTCCTTAAAACTCCCCACTGTTTAAATTCTCCCTCCCACACAAGGTGACTGTAAACAGATGGCAAATTTTTGTGTGATGCTGTGTACTGTAAAATCACCTGTTTGCTGCACAGCCATGATCAGTGATTTTCCACAGGATTCCTAAGAAATCCACCCTGTGTTTGCTGTGTGGCAGGAGAGACAGAGCCTGTCTGGGCAGGGCACTGTGACACAGGGTGAGCACAAGCAGTGATGGGTGACAACCCAGGACAAAGAGGAATGGGGAGGACAATGGGGGGACTCCTGCATGGCCAGGGGTGGGCAGAGGGTGTTGTGGCTGCCCTGTGCATGGAACTGCTCCTCAGGATGCTGGAGAGGGTGTCTGAAAAAATCCTGGCTCTGCCCACTGGCCTTTCTGCCCTGGTCAGGGATTGCTGCTCCTGTTTTTCAAGCAGGGATGGGTGGGGGGAAATGTCTGGAAAGCCCAGCTGGGACAGGGAAAGAGATCTGGAAAATCCTGATTCCCCTGCTGAGACAACTTTTGATGGGTCAGGATGCTCCCAAATTCGAAGCAGAAAGAAGAAAATGAAGAGTTAAGCAAAACTAAACAGAAGATATAACAAAAATAGCCCTACATGTCTGATACACCATAAATCCTGTTCCTCAGTGAAACATGAGTACTTTGCAAGTCTGAACCATCTGTTAGGACCTTTCCCCAGTCAGATCTGGAGGCCAGGCTTGCTCACACAGTGTCCATCAAGATAAAACCCCTCAAAATCCGTGTCACTGGGGTTCAAGGCCAGAGCCTGGGCACAAGGAAAGAGCTCAAATGCACATCCCCAAGCTCTGCAGGGTGCAGGCAGCCACTGACCCAGGTCACAGCATCACCCACACAGTGACCTGACTCCCTGACACCTAATCAAGGGCCAAGCTGTAATTTGGACAAAGCTGGTGATTTTCTATCAGCCCCAGCAAGCTGAAGGTGTTGAACCCATGAGCTCACACGGTTTGGCATCATCTAACTGAGCTGGCAGCACCAAGTGAATGAACCCCTGGTGCCCTGTGCTTCAGCCATGGCAAAGAAAGCTGGAAAAATAGCACAGCAGCACTGTCCTGGGGGCAGGGTGGGGGTCAGCCTCTTTTCCCAAAAGGAAATGGCCTCAAGTTCTGCCAGGGAAGGTCCAGGTTGAAAAACAAGGAGGAATTTTTTCAGTGAAAGGGTTGTCAAGCATTGAAAGGAGCTGCTCAGGGTGGTGATCAGGAGACAACTGGCCCAGTGGTCTAATTTTGTTGAAAAGCTGGTGATCCATGAAGGCTTGGACAAGATAATTTTGGAGTCTTTTCCAATTTTAACCGTTCTGTGATTCTGTGTTTCCCAGTCAACAAAGGTGCTGCTGGGACCAGGTAGGATAATCCTGTTCCTGGGTCTGTCTCTGCCAGATGTGTCCATTCTCATTCTCCAGTCCAGTGCATCTCCTCCAAACCAGCACAAAGCAAATTCCCACTTTTCCCTCACGCCGCTTTTACACGCACACTCCACTCCACGCTTCCCATGGGGAGTTTCCCACTGGATCTGCTCTGTTGTAAAATCCAACAGATGGTTGCCAAAATAAAAAAAAAAAAAAAAAATTATATCCAAAACAAACAAACAAAATAGCCCCAACAGCATGGCTGGAGCTGGTGTGGTGCAATTGCAGTGCAATGTGGTTCGCTGACCGCTCCATCGCTCCCTGTCATTACTGGTAAATTATTCAATCTTTTATCAAGGAAAATGCTTTAAACATGCAATCATCTATTGTTTATCTTGTGTTCTAAAAGCCTGTGTGGCTGTGCCAGATATGTCCTAAATTCTTTCATTTTATCTGCCCTGCTGTACACAGACGCCAACGTAAATAAGTACCAGGTACACACACACACACCTACGAGTAATGTAATAGATCCAATCCTCTTCTGATCTTTCTCTTTCATCTCCAAGCAAAGAGAAGGGCAAAAAAACAGTGTTCCACCCCCACTGTACTCAATCCCATCACCACCAGCTTGCCCTGCTCCAATTCCAGTGGAGATTTTCCTGAGCAGTGTGGGACTGGGATGTTTTTTAGCACAGATTTTCTGAGTGACCTTAGGGACCAAATGGCATCAAGGCTTCGATGGATGAGTTCCAAGCTGGGAAGGTTTGAAAGAGAATTATCTGTATAACTGTACCACTAAACTGGAAAATAAGGGGTGTGGATATCTTGGAGCTGAACATGCGTGGCAACAGTGCTGGAAATCGGGATTCCTGGCCAGGAGTAAAACCAGTTTTCTACTGGTTATCCAGGTGGCACTGGACCCTCTGTGCCAAGGCTGGTTCTCCCCCTTCTCTCCCTGCCTGCTTTGAGTGATGTCTCCTTGAGCAGCAGGCATTGCTTTCCCCTGGGAGCAGCTCCCAAACACTCTGGCACTTGGAATGATCTCCCTGCTTGCAGAGGTTAATGGGACGGGCGCATTTCCAAGTGGGAAGCTTTGCCCAAAAGTGGGTTAGCAAGAGGGCGGGGAGGAGACAGGCCCTTGCAAAAACAAAAAATTCACTTACCCAGCAGTTGTGACTGGGCAAGGCCACTCTCAGTGTGACAGAGGTAAAGCTCAGTGTGACAGATATTATTTAATTTGGGGAAGTGGATCAGGACACTCATCTCCAGTGAGGATCTGCTGCCCTGGCACGGTGCTTGTGGGAATCCTGCACTGAGGGGTGTCCAGTTCAGGACTGGGCTTTGTACATAGGAGCAGGAACATGAAATTATAGAATGGTTTGGGTTGGAAGGGACCTTAAAGATCATCAAGTTCCAAGCTGTAGGCAGGGACATCTTTCACTTGAACAGGTTGTTCCAAGTACCATCCAACCTGGCCTTGGACACTTCCAGGGATGGGAGATCCACAGCTGCTCTTGGCAACCTGTGCCAGGGCCTCACCAGCCTCCCAGGGAACAATTCCTTCCTAATATCCAGTGTAACCCTAACCTCTGGTAGTGGGAAGCCATCTCCCTTGTCCTGTCCCTCCATTCCTTGGCAATTGTCTCTTTCCATGTTTCCTGCATCTCCTTCAGGCCCTGCAAGGCCACCATGAGGTCACAGATTCACAGAATTCACAGAAATTTGGGGTCATCCCAAAGCTTCTCCTGTCCAGGCTGAACAATCCCAGCTCTGCCAGCCTTTCCTCCCAGCACAGCTGCTCCATCCCTCTGCTCATCCTGCTGCCTCCTCTGGGCTCTCTCCAGCAGCTCCACGTCCTCCCTGTGCTGGGATCCAGCCCTGGGGCAGCTCTGCAGGTGGGAAATCACCTGAGGGGCACAGGGGCACAATCCCAATCCCTTTCCTGCTGCTCACATGGTGTGATCAGCCCAGGGCACAGTTGGTTTCTGATCCCAGCACACACAGGGCATGTCCAGCTTTTACCCACCAGCACTCCAAGTCCATCTTTTTTGCAGTCCAAATGCCAGGGCTCAACTTTGATTTATGCCTGGTGTGAAAATAAAATCACCTCATCTACTTC
Organism: Aegithalos caudatus; assembly: GCA_013389925.1. Classification (NCBI taxonomy): domain Eukaryota; kingdom Metazoa; phylum Chordata; class Aves; order Passeriformes; family Aegithalidae; genus Aegithalos; species Aegithalos caudatus. The sequence continues at coordinate 361,432 of WEIU01009468.1, read as the reverse complement.
CATCCCATTCCTAATTGTGCTTCCCCAACCAAAGGCACTTCCCCACAACCCCTTTCATTCCTTCTCATTCAAATTCTTCAGAACATGCAGGATGGGGAAGCACTACAATGACCTCTCTGCAGCTCACTCACACCAACAGAAGGAAAAAAACAACCCCACCAGTTCTTGGAAAACATGGACTGAAACTTCTCTTCCAACACAAAGTAGCTGCAGCTCACCCTAAACATAAAATGAAAAGCCAAGTGCCTTTCTCTCCCTTGACAAACACTGCTCATGTCTGCTCACATCTATTTCAGGCATCCCTGCTTATTCGAGGCAAATCTCAGCTCTGTGTAGGTGTGGCAGGGATGATTCAGCAGAGGAACCTGCATGGCTTGAAACCTTCCATGCCTACAGAAAACAGAAATTTTGTGGACCCCTCTCTGGCCAGATGACAGAAATCTCCCTTTTTGTCCTCAGAATGTGGTTCTGCTGTAACCAGCTGCTCCTCCCAGCAGTGCAGGGGCTCAGTCCTGCAGTCTGAGTTAAATAAATTAAATTAAAAGTGCCACATGACATGAAAACACTGATGTCTGTGTGGTGTTTTATTTTCATGGGACAGCACTGAGCTTTTCCACACCTAAGGATCAGGGATCACAGCACTTAGGTGATAGATCTATAATATTTTCTTAGGTGTATCCATGTATTTACATAAAAAATACTTAATAGAAGTAGGGAAACATACTTATGTAATGCCTTTTGTACCAGGAAACCAATTTATGAGTTTGATCAATCAGTAAGATTTTTACAGCTTGATTATTAAGCCAAATTAACTCCCACTGTTACACACAGTTCTTGCATGAGACGTATCACACACACCCACATATATACAAATATTTACTCCTGAGAGGAGCTGACCTCTCTTAATGCACAAAGATTCTGTACTAGTCTGATTTAAATGTCATATTGTAAAAAAAGAGTCATGGGAAAACACGCTGCAAATAGCCATTATGTCCATGAAAACATCTCATTATCCAAAATGGAGTTATGTTTAAAACTGTCTTGTTTATTTAAAGCTCAAGTCCTAGAAATAAATTCCACATTTCTCATTCTCTTCAGATAAATACTCAATTACTTAACATGTTTATGGCACTGGAATGAATACTGGAGTGTTCTGTTGTTTTTTAAAAACAAAAATAGTTTTTTTAAAAAGTGTTGCAATGACAACCAAAGATTTAGTAGCCATTTTATTTGCTTGAGTTGACCTCATAGGATGTGATCTTGGAGAAAGACAGGCTTTTAGCAGGGCAGTGATTTAATACATTGAATTCATTGCAAGATAAATAAGCAGGAGTCACACTATTTTCAAATCTCTCTATTTGTGCCTATGTGAGGTTTCCACAAGGAATAAAATTACATGGATCAAGAGGCATGCAGCTGACTTGTCACGGGGCACTGTAGGAGAAACTCTCTCCCCCAGCTCAGTTCTCATTAGCTGTGAAGGGCTGATGCTTGCAGTTTTTGGATGGAATTGCAAAAGAGAGTTGCTTTTGCCATTAATGTCACGGGGTCCAGATGTGAGGAGATGAGAAGCAGACTCCTCACCACACTGCAGCTCTGGCAGAGGCTTCCAGCTGACAAAAAGCCAAAAAGCACAGGGTGATGTTTCCAGCATTTTGGGTTTTACACATCAGGAATTCCAGCAAAGTGCTCTGAGGGTCTCCTGGCCAGACTGGCAGGGAAGTTATTCCTGTGTTTTCCACCAGATCCTTTTCTGCAGGACTTTGTCAGGGTTAGAAAAGTGATTCTCTCCTGACTTAGATACTGACGTGCTGTAGCTATTTAACCTCCCTAATAAAGATCAGACAATTCTGGAATTCCTGAGGTTGGAAAAGCCCTTGAAGTCCATCAAGTCCAAGCTGTGCTGTTCTTTACCTTGTTCCCAGCCCAGAGCTCTGAGTGCCACCTCCAGGCCTTCCTGGGACACCTGCAGGGATGGGCACTCCAAAGCTCCCTGGGCAGTTCCAAGGCCTGAGCCCCCTTTCCATGGGGAAATTCCTGCTGCTGGCCAAGCTGAGCCTCCCCTGGCCCAGCCTGAGCCCCTTCCCGAGCCCCTTCCCTCTCCTCCTGTCCCTGTTCCCTGGGAGCAGAGCCTGACCCCCACCTTGCCCTTTCCAAGTAGTTTTAGAGAATGGGAATGAGCCTCCCTGAGCCTCCTTTTCTCCAGGCTGAACCCCCTTTCCCACCTCCTTCAGTCCCTCCTTGAATGACCCTCTCTCTAAATATCTAAGTAGATCCAGAACTTTCCCTCAGGGAATCACAGAACAGAGGATCAAATACACCTGTGCCAACCTGGGTTCAGGAGCAGAGCATTCCCAAAATCATGAGGCATTTTAAGCCCCTTTTATGGCTTATGCCTAAATGTGATGCCAGCCTGTCTGGGAAAATACATGTACTCTGAAATTGTGGTGGTTTTGTGAATTCACTTAAAAAAACAAGACAGGCAAAATCAAATCAAAGAGAAACAACAACAAAACAATTTCTCCTGAACCTCACACTCAGGAAGGGAAGTTTCCACCTTAGGGCGTCAGCAGCAGCCCTAAAAATGTGTGCAGAGGATGGGACATCAGAGGAACCATGTCCCCAGCTGCTGGAGGAAGCAGCCGGCGAGCACAAAGCACAAACCCTCTCCAGTCAGCCCTTCCCCTCACTTAAAATTCCAGAATAATGAACACTTCGCACAGAAGGGAAAATTTTCAGCTCTGACTCAATGGGATCATTACTTTTTGTTTATAAGACACACCCACTAATTCTACGTTGGATGCACGACGGATCCATCACAAACCGCGGGCACGTGAGGAGCCCTGGGAGCATTGCTGCTGCACAGAGCACAGCTGGATTAACCCATCCTTTCCTTGGAATCTCCTTGGAGCTCAGGGACAGACTCCTGGCATGCCACTAGGCTGTCCCTCACAGCTGGAGGGAGAGCTGGCAGCACACAGAACACTGAAACACAGGGAAAGTTTGAGTTTTTCCAGCAGCTCCGATGCAGAAACTGCAAGCAGGTGCTTCCCTCATCCCCAGCACCTCTTGGATCAGTGGGAGGCCCAGCAGGCCTGAGGCTCCACTGAGTGCAGAAATAAATCCCAGCTGAGATTTTGCACCTGGTTTTCCATGCAGCAGGATCACAGAGGATGATGAGAGCTCACTCAAACCAGAGGAATTGCATAACACTCAGCCCCATGCAATGGTGGGGATGGCTCCCTCCTGGATCCACTGCTGCATCCAAATCCTCCTTCCAACACTCAGGAAGAAGAAAAGGACCCTCAAGTGGGTGTGAAGGTCTGTGCTGCCAGAGTGTAAATGAGAATCAGGCCTGACAGCCTTTAAACAGCACACAGCAGTGCAGAACCAGAGGGGAAGGTTGTCCAGATGAAATACCAGGGATTTAGGCAACCAGAAATTTGGAAGCAACAAAACAACCGGTGGGACTGAGGCGAGGACTGATGCTAGCATATCTGCCAGCTCTAAAAATAAACAGTAATAACAAAAAAACAAACAAACAAACAAACAAAAAAAACCACATCTGAAACTCTGAGTTTCTAAACCTTAATCCTGACCAGTTAATTTGGTTTGTTAACTCTGCAGGCATCTTCTGGTCACCAGTTTGAGCTTTGCCCCAAAAATATGAGATCTAGAGCCAGGTTTTGTTGGGACCAGGGGCTCTTGGGCTGTCACCTGCCTGAGGTCCCAACACACAAACCACAGTGACCAGGAGTGTTGGGTCCTTTGTGGGAATAAGATTCTTGTGGGAAGCCACTCCCACTTTGCAACCCCACTTCCCAGAGGGCAGAATGCCACCTAGTGAGCTGCAATTCCTCATCCTCTTCCTCCTCCTTCTCCTCCTCCCTGCAGCCCTCCAAGCCTCCCAACCCTGCCCCACTGCAGGGGCACCCACAGCAACTATCCTGTCTCCTCATTCCTGTTACAGTTCTGGAAGCAGCTCCCAAATTTTCCTGCTCATCTCCAGGCTTCCATCACTGCAGGAGTCACTGCTGCTTGTCTGGGAGCTGCTCCCACTCCATGATGCCCATTTTGGATCAGCTTGCCCAGTATCCATGCCACAGAGCAGGGCACCTCACAGATCCAGGACACAGGCCAAGGAAGCAGGCACAGCAGAGCAATGGGAGTTCCCTTTCAAGTTCCATCCCTGCTGATCCCATTTCCATAGGAAGGTTTTGGCAGGCAGAAGAAACAAGATTATGGAAGGGACACGAGCTGCTTTGTGAGGCCTCATCTGATGTAACCATTGCATTCTTGATGTGGATTCTTGGTGCTAATCACAGGCTGGCAGTAGTTGGAATGGCCACTCTCCCCAAAACCAAATTCCTACAGGAATGTCAGGAATCTCCCTATTTTTTTTTTTTTTTTTTCCCAAACCCAACATACAGAGAACAGGTCTCACTGTATTTTATTTCATGGAACCTGGAGAGATTATTGAAGCCATCCTTCACGAGGAAGAAGCAAGCTCAGCCAAATCACAGGGATCCTTCCTCTCCTGAAAAGCCTGAGTATAACAGAGATGCAAAAAGTGCCTCAGTGGATATGTCTGAAAATAACAAAATAATTCCAACAAGTCATTCACCCTTGTCCATGATGTGGCATCATAATGGAGCAAATAACAGAGCACCAGGGAAGTAAAACCAGCATTTAACAGGCTCTTATTCCTAGGAAATATGCTGGACAAGGAAGGAAAAGAAGCAAGGTGGAAGATGCTTGGAAACCCAAGCACAGCCAAGGCAGCAGCTCCAGGCTCAGCTGACCTTGCTGCTGTTGTTGTAAAATGGGAATGACACCTTGCACAGGTAATTACAGCCACTTAAACCCTCATCTGCATTCCACACAATGCAGCCAAGGAATAAACATAATTACCTCCTTGTCTGGAGCTGCTGCCTGGGTTAACCGCCCACCAGCCCCAGTTAAAATGATTAATATTTAAAAACCTTAAATCCACTGCTAAATCCAGGGTTTAGCAACTCCCCAGTGGATCCCCACCATGCCCAGTTTTGTTGTGGATGACCAGCAAAACATCCCACAGCCCAAACATCCAAACAATCAGATTTACAAGAGCATGTAGGACACAGGACAAGGGGACTGGCTCCCCTAACAGAGAGTAGGGTGAGAGTGGATATTAGGAAAATATTTTTTACTTTGAGGGTGAGGAGGTCCTGGCACAGTTGCCCAGAGAAACTGAGGCTGCCTCTGGATCCCTGGAAGTGTCCAAGGCCAGGCTGGACAGGGCTTGGAGGAACCTGGGATAGTGGAAGGTGTCCCTGCCCATGGCAGGGGGTGGAAGTGGATGACTTTTAAGGCCCCTTTCAATCCAAACCATTCTGGGATTCTTTGAAAAAAGAGGTCAAACCAAGAGCAAAGCAAGGTAAAAAATAATTTAAAAAATACAGCTATAAGAGAAAGCTTCCTGGGAGGAAACCAACCTATACCTTCTGTTGACTAAGAAAAGGAGAGTTTTGCAATTTGCTTGGGATAATTCTCTGACTGTTCCTAAGTCCAACCAGGACTGATGTACAGCAAGAGCCCCACTGGCAGTGATTGGGACAGGGCAAAGTGAAGGGAACTTTCCATCCCAACTTTCTTGTGCTGATGCAAGTCAGTGCAAGACCACTGGAGCTGGTGGAGGTTGTGTCTATTTATATCCCTGGAGGATCTGGCTGATGAATCACCCCTTTGCTGTGGCTGGAAAACACTGCCTCACTGGGAAAATCCCACTGCCACAAAATCTCAATGGCGAGGCAAAAGAGCTCCCTTCCAGCTCCAGAACAATTTCACTTCAAATTAGGCAGGACCCTAATTTCCCTCAACAATTAGAGCTCAGTCCAGCCCCTCCTTGGCTGCTCAGCTCAATCAAGGCTGTCAGAACATTCCTTATGGGGTCTTTCCTACTGGTGTTTCTTTCCTCTCCTGCCTCCCCTTCCTCCAGGCTCTTATCTGCCTGCACATGCTCTGCCTCAAGAGAGGAAGACCATAACAAACCCTGATTTATGGCCCACTTGGAAAACGCGATGACGTCCAGGGCTCCGTTGGAATTCCTTCACGTTTGCAAAGTTTAGATGTTGTCCCTGGAGCTGCCAAGGAGTCCAGAGCAGGAAGTCAGAAGGAAAAAAAAAAAAAAAAAAAAAAAAAAGAAGATAAGGGGGCTGTTGGGGCTGGGACAAATCCCCTGCCATGTGTTTTGTTTTCATGCCTTCTCACAGTTTAAAATTGAAGTAGAAAGGTTTTTCTTTAGCTTCTTGCTCCCTTTTTCCTTATCCCAAAAAAGGCAGCCTCAAGCAGAAGTGATTGTTTCCTTAATGAGAATTAGGCTAAGGGAAGGAAGGCACCTGAAGCACAGTTTGCATTTGATATTAAGTCTATTTTTTAAATTAAATTGGTAATGATTCCAGAGCCCTGGTTACATCACATCCCCAAGCAGACTGAAAATACCCAGGGATTGGGAATTGCATCTGCCCTTGCACTGGTGAGTTGCACTGGGGACCTTTGGAGAAATCAGCCCTGCACAGAATTCCATTCCTCCTTCTCCACAAGGGAAGAGCTGACACATGGGGCACCTGCACCCCACAGATCCTGCCTCACCAGGCCAGGAGAAAGGAGACATCCCTTGGATTCACCACAAAGTGATATCAGGGTGATGATATCAGCTCATTTCCCAGCAAGCAAAGCTGTTAAAAAGACACCAAAATTATCTCTGAAAGCAATTTTCGTGGAATTTATTGCACGACCCTCGTGTGACAGGAAAACTCATATTTTGTCACTTTTTCGCACTCAAATAGCAAAACTGCAGCTCTGTACTCAGCAGTAACTTGGTCTGGGCCATTTTTCCAGGCTGGGACATCAAGTGTCTCTACTTTCACCTGGTGGTTGGGGATTTTTAGAAGTTGAAGGGGTCTTTTCTGAGGACACAGTGTGTGAACATTGGGCCTTTTCCCAGTGCAAACCAAAGGATAACTTGATCTGAGTGCCTGGCACTCATATTGAGGCATTTATGTGTCTGTGAGCAGACCATAAACCACAGAATTTTCCACATTTACCCTGCTCTCCCAGCCCTGCTAATCTTTATCAATATTATCTGTATATTGTCTACTTAAATTACTAAGCAGCTCTAATTAACTATTAAGCAAGCAACTGCACATACACCTATTATCACAATCTGGTGAAAAATAAAAAATCTTTCAACTAAAATTCTTCTAAAAAGAAAAGGGATAAAGTCCTTCAGTACTAAAGGAAAATGAGGTCCTAGGAAACCATGACACAAAAAAATGGGAAAAACCAAGCAGGAAAATTGACAGCCTTCAGTAAAGGAGTGCAGTTTGCCTTCTGTACATGCTGCAGAAAAATATTGAATATCCAAACGAAATTACTGAATCCACAGGGGAAAAGGAGCCTCCAGTCTGCTCCTGTTTTCCAGGAGTTCAGGGTTCAAGCACGTGAGATCTGTTGACTCCACTAAATTATTTTGGGAGCTGAGGGGTTTGGGGATCATTTAGATGTAAAAATTCTGCCTTGATCAGCCCTGTGGGTGTGCAGACATGGTGACCAGAACAGGATCCACAAAAGTAAACCCTGGGTGTGCTTGAGGGGTTGGTTCTATATTAAGGCTTTTGCTGTCATAAAAATGTTGTAACAACTGTTGGCCACTCGATGTAAGAGATTAGCAGAGGTACACAGACAGATACAACTGGTCTCAAGAAGTTTTCCACCAGCATTCCCCCTCTGAAAATCAGAAGGAAGTACAAAAAAAAAAAAAAAAAAAAAAAAAAAAAAAAAAAAAAAAAAAAAAAAAAAAAAAAAAAAAAAAAAGTGAAGCACGAAGCTCTTTTTGGTGCAAAGTTCCCTTTGGAGGAGCAGATTGTTTGCAGAGAGATGAAAAGCATGGCAAACACGCTGACAATTTGTGAATCTGCATCCGTACACATATTTCCAGCCGTGCTCACGCAGCCTTCCCTTCCAGCTCCCTGGCAGGTCTGATGAATCACAGCCTGCAAACAGCCCCACTCAGGCAATAGTCACGCTGAGTGGCTCATGACTAAACCCCGAGCAGGAGTTTATTCACAAAGTGTATGCAAATAGCGAACACATCTGTAAGCAGCGGCAGCAGCAGCAGCGCTTTACTCCAGGATAATTTGCAAACAAGAAAAGGGGTTAAGTCTGTCACGCTGATTGCTTACAGAAAGTAGATCGCTCAGCCTTAGTCATTTGCATCTCTTTCTGGATTGCAAATCCTCCTGGCACAGAATACAGCAGGCCCTTTCATTTGTTTTCCTGCTCCTAGTCCTCCAGATGTTCAAGTCAGACTTGTTTTCTGCAGTTGTGGTTTTGTTGTTTTTTTTTTTTTTTACTTTAGGACTTCTCAGCCAGATAATGAAACCTACTACACTCAGTACTTTGCAATAGTCAAGCTCTGAAAACTCAAATATAATACTTGACTTATTACTTCCAGCAGTTAATCACTTAAATGCATTAAGCTTTTCCAAAGAATAAAATGATAGAAACATATCATAGAATGGCTTGGGCTGGAAGAGAACTTAAAAATCATTTCACTCCTTCCACTATCCCAGGTTGCTCCAAGCTCCATCCAGCCTGACCTTGAACACTTTCATGGATGGGGCATCCACGATTTGCATGGACAACTTGTTCCAGGCCCTCACCACCTCCACAGTAAAGCATTTCATCCTAATTTCTAATCTAAATCTACCCTCTTTCCATTTGAAATTGTCACATGAATATTCTGCTTCAGCAGCAACACAGGCTAAATACTGAAATTCATCTGCAGAATGGAACAACAAAGCAAATTGTTTCTCAGCAGCACAATTATTCAGTAGGCTCATGTTCAGTGGGGCCTGTGAAAAGGCCTATGATCAGAGTTTAGAAAAGCAACTATACCCAAAAAAACCCTGCCAATGGGTCAGAATCAAAACCAGAAATATCCATCCTCAACCCCCCTTGAATGAATAAGTGTTTAAATATCTTATTCAATGCACTATTGCTCACAGCACTACACCACTGGACCCCCAGATCTCAGAAACACCAGTTCTGATTGTCACCTCACACAAAGACAACCTCTTAAAACTCCTTTCCTTTGGGTCTGGAATGGTAACAGCTGCAGTGCATCAATAACAGGTTAATTTAGGCACAGGTTTAGCTCAGAGCTGCTGTGCTGAGCTCCTGGAAAACAGAAAGTGGAGTAGGAGGATCCTCCACCCCCAGCACGGAGCAGGTGAGTGAGCAACAGGCACTAAATTTGTACTAGGGGTGGGTAAAATGGGTAAGTCAGAGCCTTGGGAGGCTGAGTGCATCCCCACTCCTCTGGCTGCCTCTTGTGACTGCTGAGCTGCCACCTCTTGTTTTGCAGCTTATGCAACATCTTCAGACTCTGACAGATAAAGTCTGACTGCTGAGCCTGCTCCTGGTACTGCTCCATGACAACTTTCCTGATGTTTTCTCAGTGCTTAACTTCAGCATTTTTGAACTACAGGCTACCTGTGCATGTGCTGTCCAAATTCAGTCTCTGCTCTCCTGTACTATGAAAAGTAAATTTTTAGGAGCATATTTGTACTTTATTCTTTGATTGACATCTGCTCTCCAGAACATCTGGAGACAAAGAATGCCTCTACACACTGCTGTCCATCCCATGATTTATTTTGCAGGAAGTTGCCCCTTTCCCTGGATTTGGGATGTTACCAGGAACAAGAAGTGAGCCACCCTAAAGACCTGCTTGTGAATACTCTGGATATCTTTCAATTCAAGTCCCTCATCTTGCCAAAATCATGAATGGCTGTGAGCTTCCTTTGATGCTGACTTGGTTAAGAATCCCAAGGCTGAATGGGATAAATAATTCCCAAATCATTCCCATCACATCTGACTCCATCCTCACCATCCAAAGCCTTGGGTTCACAGAGGATGACGTTTCCAGGTAGAAGATCATGGAAAGCCTGTACTCCTGATCCCCCTCATTGGATTTCGTTTCAGAGGTTTGGGAATAGCAGGTTAATGCCTGACAGCCACAGCAGCCAGCTGGCAGTTTTTTTCTGGCTTTAGGGAGCAGGGATAGAGGCTACATCCAACATTCAGGATGCCCTGAAAATGTTCAGGCTGCTGTGAGCAAGAGCTGCTGCCTCATCTCACTGACCCTTTCTTAGTAGCATCTTAAAAAATAAGCAATGGTGCTCCAGGGGAGCCTCCCTCTCCTCCAACAAAGACTCACTTTTAATTACCAACTACTAAATAAAGCCATTTTCACTCATTTCAGCCACCAGAACACATAGATAATGTAACACATACTCATAAATAACCTGGCAATGGAGGCACAAGAAGAGGGAGATGCTGAGTGTAGACATGGGTGTATTCCTTGGAAAGGGTGCTACACCCTTACCACAAAGTAAATCCTACATTATGCAGCCCAAAAGTGGCAATAAAAGGGCTGTATATGTACTAAACTTCTTTGTGTATGACAGGCTTATAAAAAATCAGAAGTAATATGAGCAGGGTGGTTATTTTCTGCTTCTCCAAAAATGTAACTGTTGATATTCCTGGTCCACTGACATAAACAGCTTTTCTTACTTCTCTTCATTCCTGACTGGTTTGAATACTTGGAAATTATTTTGGACTTTTGTGATGTAGCCAGTTAGACCTCATGATTTTGGTACTTCTCTGAACTTCTTCCTAACTACAATCAAACAGCACTGCAACATCCAGTGCCACCCCAGCCATGGCAGGGACACCTCCCAGTGTCCCAGGCTGCTCCAAGCCCCAGTGTCCAAGCTGGCCTTGGGCACTGCCAGGGATCCAGGGGCAGCCACAGCTGCTCTGGGAATTCCACCCTCAAAGGGAAGAATTTTTTTCCCCAATATCCCATCTAACCATTTCCTCTTTCACCTTAAGGTCATTCCCCCTTGTCCTGTCCCTCCATCCCTTGGCAATTGTCTCTCTCCAGGTTTCCTGCAGCTCCTTCAGGCCCTGCAAGGCCACCCTGAGCTCAGCCCAAAGCTTCTCCTGTCCAGGCTGAACAATCCCAGCTCTGCCAGCCTTTCCTCCCAGCACAGCTGCTCCATCCCTCTGCTCATCCTGATGAAATCCTTGCTCAGGAGAGCTGCAATCATGCCCTGTGTCCGGGATAGTGATGAAGAGATGGGATGGAAAATGCAGGACCCAACAACTCCAAACCTCCCTTTGATCTCTGCCAGCCTCTGTGTGCCAGGGAATTTGCTGGAGCAGCCGGGATGGCCTTGGGGACATTCAGGACCTTGAGTTCTGTTCTGCATCTGCTCCTGCAGACAAACAACCTGGGACTGTCACCGAGCAACGGGGGGAGACGCCGGTAATTTAGGAAATGACCAACCATTTGTGTGTGTCTGCACGCTGGGAAAACACATCCGGGAAAGGTTAAATCTGCCCTTGCAGCAGCACAAAATAAACGGGAGGGAATGTCGAACATCGGGCTGGGTGTGGTGCGGCTGGAAGGGGACCGGTGCCCCTGCTGTGGTAAAAGATGCTGCCATATAAAATCTCGTGTCACATCCTGGCCATGCTCTTGTTTGTCCCTGTCATACCACAGTAAAGTCTGGAGGTTGGGGTTTGTTTGTTGATTTTTTAAAAATTTAAATCTAAAGGATGCTGGAAGTAAATTTCTTCAGATTCCTCACTTGATGGATTGTTTGGCGGTTGATACAGAAATAAAACAGCGTGCTGGATGCTACCTGAAAAAGTGGTGGCACTCTGTTTTATTTATCCTCAGGGGCAAAACTGGCAGTCACTCACCTCGCGGTTGTTTTTAAAATGAAAAATATCACCTCTGACCTGAAGTTTTCCTTGAGGACTCTCATCAGTGAAGTGGGGGAATGATGCAGCTTATGCTTTTTCAGGCACCAGCAGAGCACAGTTGATACAAGCACTGCTTAACCAGTGGTTCTCTTCTCACAGGAATTCTGAGCAGGCCCATCTAGCCAGAGATGGAGATGGATCACTAAACAATTGAAATCCTCTCCGGAGGGCAGGGAAAAGGAGATTTGTGCAGCTGCAGGGTGGGATTTCTCTGTGACCACAGCCCAGAGCAGAGCCAAGCTCACACCTGGGCTTTTCCCCAGGTAAAAATACAGATGTGTCCAGCTGTGAGCCTGCTGCACTCACCTCCTTGCAAGCAGTTCCTCTGCATGTATTTTAAACGAGGAAATAAAACATGCACCCGAAGGCATGGAGGTGGATGTGGCAAGATGCAAGGCAGCTTCACCACAAAGCAAATTATTCTTGTCAAACCAGGCATCTGATTTTCTAGAGATCAGATCTGCGATAAACTTTTCCTCTCTCAGTTCCAAAAACGCTGCAGGGCAAGGTGTGGGTTTACCTGGAGGAGGAGGAGGCTGAACTACAGGGCAAAACTACAGGGATGGGGCCTCAGGCAGTGGGGGGAAAAGTCAGCAACAGAGGCTCCTTCCCCAGGACCATTTCCAAGGTTGATCTGACTCAATAATTTTCCTCACAGCCTTGGCTCAGAACGTCAGCATGTGCTAATAAAATCTGCTGATGTCACAAAACTGGGAAGCAGCTTCAATTCAGAATGTTAGAGCATGTTACAGTAAGACCTCATGATCCAAAGTAGCAGAAAAGGGAGGAGATTCAATAGAGCAAGGTAATGCCTTTGGGAACTACTGATTTTCTTTCTCCAAGCAAGGAATTCGTCACCTGGCAGCAACAGAGCTTTTTCCCCTGAGGAAAGGGCAGTTAGGAATGATAACATGGTGCAGATGTGAAGAGGAAACTTCAGCCTTAAAATGCTTCCAAAGAGGTGCCTCTGTTAGGGATGCCCTAAGGAGAGTTGAAGTAATGCCACTGTACAAGTTTTGGCCAGATTTCCTTTGCAACTACAGGTACAATTCTTGCTTCCAGTTCCCAGCATGAACTCCAAAGGGACAAAAAAAATAAGGGTGGAGAAGGGTTGTCAGGATAATCAGAAGAGAAGAAGCTGCATCACCAGAATACTTTTTTCTAAAAAGCTTTGCCTTGGGAAAAGAGCAGAATAAAAACTCAAAAGGGGGTGTGAGAGAAAGGCATGGAGCTGTTTCAGAGGAGGTTTGGGGTGAATATCAGGTAAAAGTTCTTCCCTCAGAGGGTGCTGGGCACTGCCCAGGCTCCTCAGGGAATGGGCACAGCCCCAGAGCTCCAGGAGCCTTTGGACAGCATTGCCAGGGATGCTCAGGCTGGGATTTTTGAGGGTCTGGGTAGGGACAGGGCTGGGACTGGATGATCCCTGGGGGTCTCTTCAGCTGAGAATATTCTGTGATCCTACAAGTCTGTAAGTTAGGTGTTCTCTGTAAGTGTGCTGGGCACAAACACTTGGGAAGAGCTGTCAGAATAATAAGAACTTATGGATACACACTGGCCATCCATTTAGTTAGGCTGTAAATGAGATGAAATGTTTAAATCACTGGGATAACCAGATTTAGGAAAAGGCTTCCTATGGGATCACAGAGTCAAATAATTCACCCATTCTTTGGTGAGTTAGAAAAGGGAGGATATACCTGGACCAGGTGATGCAACAATTCTTTTTTAATCCCTTCCTCTGTCCTTGCTGACTTTTCCTCAGTGCTATCCATCAATAACGTAAGTGATAAAACATGGAGCTTTGAAACTCCAACTTCTCTGCTTTCAAAAGATAATTGAAGGCATTTGCAAGCCTACACTCTACACCCTGCCTGCAGAGGATTGCAGAGTGTGGACTCAGGTTTCTGAGTATAAATTAGCGCACAAAGTATGAAAGTGAGATTTCAAAGGCAAGTCCAAAGCACTTATACTGAAGAAAAAAATCTGACTACAGCAAGGTCTTTAAAAAAACACCTGTTGAAAGAACTGGGAGTAGTAAAGACTTCAAATACTTTTATTTTGCATGCTGTCCTTGGTCCTTTCCCACCACAAATTTTGAGCACAAGAAATTTTTTTCTGTTCACCACTGAATCACCTGAAAGAGGCTCAGAAGTTGTTTCCCATTTGGTTGCATTGCTGTGGTTCCACAGAGCCCTACAGGTGTACAGTGGTGATAATTGATATATAAACCATTTTTAGAGATTTTTTTCCCCATGGATTCACAAAAGCTTGAGTGTCTTGGCCTGGCAGGTTTGGCAGGAAAGGCATTTTTCCTTGTGCAGCATTCATTTTTTTTTTTTTATGCCTACAGCACTGTCCAACAAGAGGGAACTGCAACGTTTTTCATTCTTTGGCAGTGCTTTATTTGAAATAATTACAGTCAATTATTATCACTCAACAACTGGGACTTCCTGCCCTAAAAGCTCTTTGTTTATAAGTCATCACCCACCTCTCTATTAGTGAATTCTCCAGTAATCCAGTGTATTTGAGGACTACATGGAATGGCATGACTAATGCCTCCCGCTCATATTTTCCCGCTTTCCTGGTAAATCAGGAACAAGAAGCAGCCAGAGCATCACCATCTGAGCACTGTCCAGCTCAGGGACTCCTCTTTTTTAATTGTATTTTCTGCATCCAGCCCCACCCTGCCCCTGCCCCTCTGGAGTCTTGCGAAAATTGAAAAGGAGCCAGTTTCAATTTCCCTTCCCTCCCCCAAAATTCCCTCTCTTTCATCCTGGGCTGAGTCATCTCAGAAGACTTTCCTACACCCCTAGAGCAGCCTCCAGGCCAGCTCTGCTCACACTCGCACCTTGCCAGCCCTCCAGCACTGCAGGCACTGCAGCTTTTGAATGGATAAGCCAAAGACTCCTGGAAGCACATTCTTATTCATGCTCCTCACTCGGCTCCCCTGGAAGCAAGCCCTGCCTTATCCTCACGGATCTTGGTGCTGGAGATCAGAGCCCAGAACAAGAAGAGCTTTACAAAGTCCCCAGGGAACACCTCAGGTGTATTTTCACACCGAGCCTTACATCACCTCCCTCCCAACAAGTCCCCACACGTTCCTGACTCCAATTCCAAGCTCAAAGCCAAGATTTCCAAAAAAGTTTTAACTCAGAACGATTTTTTTTTGTTGTTGCTGCTGCGCCTTATCAATGTCACATGCAACCACTACTGTGATGATTGTGTTATTTTAATTTTTAAATAAAAATTTAAAAATTGGTTTATGTTATGCTGAGAGCCAGGGCTTGCGTGGGTAGGCAGACATCACTTCCCAGATATTAAACCTCTTTTCCCTGCTCATTCCAGAGCTCCACAGAGCTGCAACTAAGTCCTTGCTGCTTTTCTCCCTCTGAAACGCGTCTCTGTCTCCCTGCCACTGACGTGAAGAGGATTTAGCCCCAGGTGAGAGCAGCCAGGAGAGCGGGAGTGCAGTGATGTGCCAACAGGAGCATGGCCAGAGGGGCAAAGTTGTCTCATCCTTTTTGATCCTCAGCACAGACGGCTTTTGAGGCAGCCAAACAACACCTCTTGTGTTCCCTGAAGTGGTGCGGGGAGGGTGGAGGACAGATTTTTCTTGAAGGGTTCTTCAGCTGGGCTGTGAAGGAGACCTGTCTTATTAATACTTTCCTTAAACGCTCTGCATTCTCACTGAAAAAAAAAAAAAATAAAAATACCCACCACCTTTTATTCCATACATAGCTGCTTTCAAAGAAAGATGGTTTGTGGAAAGAGGAAATAGCTTTTCTTAGGTTCCCTAACACAGCTGGAAAACACAGGTGAGGTTTTGGGCACAGAGCCCTTTTTATGGCTTCTTTCTGCTATAATTGCTTTAGGATGTGTAACGGATGTACAGCACACCTACAGCCAAAAAAAGAAAATAAAATCCCTTCGAGAATATTAGCGTGGCTGTGAGCTTTTCAGCAGGACCACCCTTCCCATTTCTCTGCTAGCCTTCTGCTGAAATTAGGAACTGCTTAATTACAGCCTGCTTGAATGGTGCAGGTCAGCTGAACTGTGCCAGGGGAGCGTGGGCACTGCCCCAGCCCGGCCTGCAAAGCCAAGAATAAGGGGCATAAAGGGATGGTTTTCCCCACACAACCACCTCAGCCTCTTTATAGACTCTCCAGGTTGAAGTCATTTACAAATCATTCTCAGACACTTCTTACAACGCAAAAAAAAGGAGCCTCAAAAATCTTCCAGAGAGGGTTCCTAAAGCAAGCAGAGAAACAGAATTAACGTCTTGGCTTTCTCCTTGAATATTTAATCTGAAATATTCTGAAAACAAGTAAATCTATTGAATTGAGCTGAGGAACGAAACACACTGAAGCCCTTCAAAAACACTCCGGGGAAACAATTGCACTTGCAGTGACTTTCCTCCAGCACATCAAGGAGGAGGGAACAAAGGGCCGATTTACGCCTGAAGAATGGGGTTATTGTTCCTTTATTTCCTACACATACCCACCCAAACAGGAGCTAGCCCTTCCTCCAAACAACACCAGGCCGTGGATGTCTCAGCTGATGTGTCTGTGCCACCAGGCAGGAACACAAAGTGCTTTACCCAATTAATAAGCACTGAGCCAGAGGCTGTAACCCCTTGGCAAGGATGAAGGGTTGGGGGGGGTTAAGCCAAATTTGCATTTAGGTGTAAAGACGTGGCTCTGACTTGTCTCCACGTTTGAAACCTCATTAATTTTCCTTTTGATTCATTCATTCAGTTACCTGCTAGCGTGTACCTGGCTGCATGCTGAAACTTGACCTCCGAGGGTGTTCAAAGCCCAGACAGGAGTGCTGGGTTGATCAACATCTTAAACAACAAATTTCCAGTAAGAAGAGAGATTTCTGTGAGATAACCATGGCAGGAGCTGCTATGACGTGCTCCAGTGATGTCTGTACTACTTGGACATAAATCACCACCCCACAAAGGCTCTTTTCCAGGTCAGGGCTTCACCTCTGGCCCCAGTGGCTGCTCACTGAAGCTGCTCCATCCTTCAGGAGTTTCCAGGAGGAAAACATCAAACGTGTGATCACCACCAGCAACTGCTGCTGCTTTTGTGATGAATTGGGACAGGAACTGTCTGCCTGCTGCCTAACCCAAGCCTACCTGATAATAAAATGCAGATGCAGCTCCAGGAATCCTGGATACCCTCATTTCTGCACTCTGGCCATGGTTTCCAGCCTGATGGGTAAATCTAGTGGAAAAGTAAAAGCAATTGAAGGCAAAAAAAAAAGACAGCTACCTCTGAAGTAATTCCTTCACTTCCCTCTGTGTTATTGTGATTTGCTGTGGAACTCTTTCCACCCCAAACACTCCAAGAACCTTTTAACAGAAGAATCAGATTAATAGGAGGGAGCATGGCAGCATTGGCTTCCTCACAGCTGGCCTTTTGTTTCTGAGACACTGATTTGTCCTCTCTTCACACTGAAATAAAAAATAGATTGTCACAACTCAGGGATCCCTACAGGTTTTCTTTCAGTTTGAGCAAAGCCAGCTGAGGTTATGTCTGCCCAGGCACATGGGCAGCAACACTCAGTAACTGACTTGGGATGACCATTCCTTAGCCCACTGGAGACATCAGTTTATCCAAGCTAATGTCCCTTAGCAGCCAACAGAAAGGGGGAGGAAAATCCAGAGGAATTCACCTTACCCTAAGACAGAAAGCAAAATTAGGCCAGTTGACTCATGCCCAAAACACACCCATTTCTCCTGCTGCCAGTAAAGGGAGCCTTGGGTGATGGAGACAGCCCAGGTAGGTGAGTCAAATCCACCCCCACCTGGGAGCCCTCAACCACCAGAGCCTGGTCCAACCCCTGCCCCTGAGCTGGCTGCGAAAGGAGAATGTTCTCATCCCTTCTCACACTTCATAAAGAGCTGCAGAGGGTTTTCACTTCCCAAAGGGAACATTCCCACACCTGCAGGAGTTGTGTGGGGAGATTTCCTACCCAGCTCTTGCCCCTCTGCCACCCCCACTGCCTCTGCCCAAGCTTGGTCACTGGGAGAAGCCTCCAAGGAGCAGAAATGTCTGAGGTGGCACTTGGTGGCACAGAGTCACTAGGATCTCCTGCAGCCTGGGGTTTGGCAGGCTGTCCCCAGCCCTTGGAGGGATGCAGCAACCCACAGAGGATGTGCATGCTCACTCCATGCATGTCCCAGCTCCACCAGGGAGATGTTTGGGTGTGCACACTCACACTGTTAATTAATGTAGGGAAAAAAATACTGTACATGAGCCAGAGACACATCAATGTGAAGCTTCTCAGACAAATAGGTGGGACTTCAGCTAAAAGCAAGCAGGGGAAGGAGGGGGGATATCACCCAGCAAGCACACACACCACTGTGACCACTCAGCACGGAAAAGGAAAAAATAGCTGCTGCGTAGTTCGGAAATATAAAAATAGTTTGGCTGTTCCCTTACCCTTTCCTTTCAGTCATCACTCCACTGCAGCCCCAGGGTTTGTTTGTCTCAGTTGCTATGGGGAGGCCCTGGCTGCCAGGCCCTGCTGGGGAACAGCATCCTGCAGGTCCCTGAGCACAGGGAAGTGGCTCTGTGACAGCCCCAAGCCTGGCTTTCCTGCTGGGGAACAGCATCCTGCAGGTCTCTGAGCACAGGGAAGTGGCTCTGTGACAGCCCCAAGCCCGGCTTTCCTGCTGGGGAACAGCATCCTGCAGGTCCCTGAGCACAGGGAAGTGGCTCTGTGACAGCCCCAAGCCCGGCTTTCCTGCTGGGGAACAGCATCCTGCAGGTCCCTGAGCACAGGGAAGTGGCTCTGTGACAGCCCCAAGCCCGGCTTTCCCCCTGTCCCTCTGAGTGCCTGACCCAGTTCCCCCAGTGAGGCATCAGTGCATCTTCCCTTCCCTCAAAGCATTTCCTGCCCTTTTAGGACAGCTGTGGTGGCTGGGGACAAAGCTTTAGGGCTGCCCCTTGCCAAGGGTGCCACCCACCCCATGAAATCCCTGTCACCACCACAGAACTCATGGAAGGATGTGCCAACAGCCAACCTGGGTACCCTGGGAAACACCCCGGGCCAAATTCTGCTGCCTCAGGCTGTGAGTGTGCTGGAGCAGTGACCCTGCAGAGCCAGGGAAAGCAGAACAGGGAATGGCTCCTGTCCCCCTCCTCACACTCAGGGAGGGCTGGAGGCTCAGCACAGCAGCCAGAATGTCCCCAGGAGCAGTGCCAGCTCTGCAGGCTGGTGAAGTGGTGGCACTTGCAGCCCTCACCAGCCCTGCAGGAGCACAAACACCTCTGACATGTCCCTGATAAGGAGTGTCTGCAGGCAAGGGCTTGTGGCACCCTCTTTTCCTCTCTGGCTCTGCTCAGGGGTGACTCCTAGGACACAGCAGCCTCCTTTCCACACTCCCTCACCCCTGCCCAGCCCTCTCCCAACCATCCCATGCCCCAAATCATCATGCTGACAGGGTGACAGATGTCACAGCCCACTCAGGTGAGCCAAAAAACCTCTCCCCCCAGTGCCAGTGGTCAGCAGGGCCATGCTTTATGGAGTGCCTGTGGTCCCTCGCCTCCTCATAAACACATTTTGGCACCCCCCTGTATTTGCAAGCCTAAACATTCCTGCCTGCAATAAACCTGTCCTGCACACCCCACAAGTGTCTGAGCACCCTATTTCCCTTTCCTGCAATGTTCAAACATGCTGCTGGGAACCTAGAGGCTCCACATTTTTGTAACACCTTCTATGTTTGCAGCACTGTGTAGACATTCATTGCCATCTCCCAACAGCCTGGAGAGGGAGGTGAGCAAATATTATTCTCTTTTCTTGGGTGGGAAGACTGAAACAAAGTGAATGATACCTTGGGAAGGCTGACCTGGAGCAGAGACTAAGCAGAGCTAAGAGAATAAAGTAGGTATTTATTAAAAGGCCTTTAAGGGTACACCTTGGGCAGTACAAGAGCCTGGCCAGGGCTACACCCAAGGTGAACCCAAAATGGTCACAGAATGGATGACAGGTCACAAGGTCTCACACTTCTATAAGTTTTGGTCCATTTACATATTGGGGTTTAATTGTCCAGTTATAGCTTCAAGATATGAAGTCCCACCCTTCTTGTTTTCTCTCTTCAGCCACCCTTGTTTGTGCTTTTGGGCCTGAAATTTGTCCCAGTTATCCATGGAGTGCAGCAGGACAAGGATTTGTTTTGTGTCCCTGCTGTGTGCAGAGCTGAGTGACCCTGACTGTGAGCTCAGAGCTGCACCCTGGGCACCACAGAACCTGAAAAACATGAAAGCTAAAATTTCAGCAGCTTGTCTGGGACCACAGGGCTGAGCCTGGTAGCTCCTGAGCCTCCTTTCCCTTTTTGAGAGCTCTGTGTTTGCTCATAACCCACCTCACACAGCCCATCCCTGCTGCTGGCAGAGGCGTTTGCCCTCCATGAGCTTGGCTGCCAGGGCAGAGTAACTTGTGAGCAGAGCATGAGTAAGAAACATTTCCTGCCAGGGACTTGGGTTAGGGCTGCTTTTTTCACAACCCATGGTGTGGAAACACCCAGCTTTTGAGAGAAATGCTGCAGCTCAGCTTTTTGAAACGTGAGTGTGAAAAAGGGGAGAGGAGTCTGCAGAGCTCCTGGGTGGTTTGGCTGCCATGAGGGGCAGGACAGGGGATTTACAACCTCCCCATCTCCAGTCCTGTGCTCCTCCAGCCCTGCCTCAAGTGGATCCTAGCCCCAAAAGCCAGGCCTTTGCTTGCTGTTTAACACAATAAATGAGATTTTGCACTTGAGTTGCCTGCCCATTTGAATTTTTTAATTGACATTGCCTAAGGATAAAGTACCAGCTGACTCAAGGAAAGAAGAAAGCTGCAGTTGCTGTCCCACCTCTTCTTGCACACTTCCATTCATTTCTGAGCCCTGTGATCTCAAGCACCAGAGCCTGAGTATCTCCAGCCCTGCTGATAAGGAAGGTGGCCATCAAAGGGAAGCCTGGCTGTAAAAGGAGTACTCTGACTTTCCCTAATGGCTCCCAGGAGGGGGAAAAAGAACAACTTCATTGTTTTTCTGTCGGGAACAGCCTTTATACAAGCTGGCAAAAGACCTAAGCTCCCATTCCTGGCAAAACTCCTGGCAGCTGGGCTGGCACAGGTGAGCAGAGCCCAGCTGGCACACGGTGTGTCCTCCAGCAGCACCAGAGCTTCCCTGCCAGGCTCAGAATTCCAAGCACTTTACAGCTGGAAACTCTGAACAGGCCACACTTCCATGGCTTTCTAGGGGTTTTGGGGTTGTTTTTTTTTTTTTTT
>WEIU01009468.1:306872-340176 GCA_013389925.1 Aegithalos caudatus | reverse complement strand
TTTTTTAAAGAGCAACAATCCCACTTTTCCTCATGTCACTCTCCTGTAGTTCCACTCAGGTGTCAGACACAGGTTTTGGACACATGGCTGCAGCCCTGTCTATGAAAACTAAACAGGGGATAATACACCCAAGTGCACTAGAAAGTTTTTCAGGAATTCTGGTGGATCAGCAGAAATTTGATTGCTTATCTATGCCACAGCTATCAAAAGTACCTGTGCTGGAGTTCAGGGTTTCAGTTTCCAGGGCACATTATCTAGGCTGGGGCACTGGTTCAAGTTATTGGTTTTACAGCCTGCCTGTAACTATGGAGAGCAATTTAAATAATTACATCCACAAAGAGCTGGAAAACTCAGGTGGCTGGGAGAAAGGGGAATAGGAAGGTGTGACAACACTGCTGGAAAAGAGATTAACTGGGGAAATGGGCCAGAAGTGACTGGGAGACACCCTTGGCTGCTCAGGGAGCTTTGCTGATTGGGAACCTCAAATACCTCCCCCTGGGCAGCCTCAGCACTGAGTGGGTACCTCAGGTGTGCTGCCCATCCATTATCCCTTTTCCCACCTGGTTTCTCTCTAGGAATTGTGGTGAGTGCTCTGGCAGGGCTCTGCCCAACCTTCCCCCTCCAAGGCTGGGCCTTGGCAAGCATTAAACTATTTATGTAAAACTGGGCAAATAAGTAAAAGATCTGGATGCAAGAAAAATGGGAAGGACAAGGTAGATGTTGAAGAAACTTGGGGTAAATACCTAGCTAAGGTGGCTCCTGCTCTGCACCACTTCCCAAAAAAAAAACCACACAGGAGCATGCTGTAGCCAGCCCCCACAAGCATCATCCACGTGGGAAGGCAGGGAGTGGAGCAGTAAATAATTCATGGGGAGGAGTCCTTGGCATTGCAGCTCTGCTGTCCAAGGCCAGGAGAGCTTTCCTTGCCTGGCCATTCCCCCTGCAGTGGCAGGGATGAGAGGGAGGGGACACTGGCCTGGCCAAGGTCACCTGAGTTACAACTCTGGGCATTGCCAGCGCATCATCTGCCAAGAGAAAGGCACTGGGTCCATTCAGTGGAAAAGATGAGGGTTTATAGTAGAAATCTCTGTTTAGAGCAGCATTAGTCATCTGCTATGGGTGTGATTCAGGGCCAAAGTTAGCTGACCAAATTCCCTATATAGTCAAGAGAGTGACCAAGAAAATTCCCTATATAGTCAAGAGAGAGACCAACAAGTGCCTCTGTTACACACCTGAAGTCAAACAGAGTCAATCCTGCCATTGTGGACAGAGTGGTATTTTAGTTTCTGGCTGCAGTGAAGTTTTTTTTTTGTTGTTGTTTTTTGTTTTTTTTGTGGAATCTGTAAAAGTAAACCAACCTTTTAATACTTCATCAAAGCAGTTTTCCTTTTTTTCAGCCACCAGCGGGAGGTATCGCACGTGTTTTGCTGGTGTGCACTGCCCCACCAATAAACTGCACTATTTTGGCTATGCTTGCCAGCTGTTTCTTGAAGCTTTCCTTGAGAATCAGTCCAAAAAACACCTCAGGAGCAGCATTTCTGTCCCCCACCCCTCCAAAGCAGGGCTGGCAAGGAGAGCTGCAGGGCAGATCAGAGGGAAGGATTTTTCAAAGGCCTTAGAAATCCAATGGAAATACTCAGAAATTAAAGTAGTGGAGTGAGGAGAGAGGAAAAAAAAACAGCACAAGAGCCCTCTAAGTACTCAGGGCATGCAAAGCAGTTTTCCTGAGGGAAACCCTGGGCAGTCACAGCCACTGCACAGGTGAAGGGAGCCAGAGCCTGGGAGATAATAGGACTTAGGATTAGTGAAACACAAATGACGGAATAACTGAACCAAAAATATATCTGCAGGGACAGGGGTCATCCACTGCCAGCTGCCAAGGAGCTGTGTAGGAAAGAGTTCCTATCTTTAGTCACCCATCATCTGAGGGGGCAGAGAAAATGATGCAGTGAGGTAGCAGTGCTGAAAAAAAGTAAACACCATAAAAAGTTCATCCATGAGGGAGGAAGGGGCAGGCCAGCTATCCTAACACTGGTGAAACAACAGGCTGTCCAATCCCTGAGCGCTTCTACACTTACAAAGAGCACAGCCAGAAGTGTGGGGCCAGTTTTCTTACCAGATTTCCAAATTCCCTTGTTTTGTCCTCCCCATTAATCACTTTGCCTTCACAGTGTACTTCAAATTCTGATTTTTCTTCCCTCCAAGTCACCATTAACCCCACTTCCCCCCAGGTGAAGCTGTTTGCCTGTTTATGCCAGTCTAAACAGTGACACCATGACTCTTTATCCTTGGAATACCCAACAGCAGATCTATTTCCATCGGCGCTTTCGTGACTCAAAGTGATGCAATCTCTCAGTTAGCATCCATCAATTGTTCTCAAGCTGTTCCCTGGGACTATTTGCTGTTGGAAATGAAGTTCTGCAGGTCACACAAAGTTGTGTGCCATTGTTTCCATTTCCTGGCTGGAGGAAAAGGCAAGTGGATCCAGTGCTAATATTAACACTGATTTTTTCCTTTTGTTTTTTGCAGATCCTGGTACCTGCAGTTTTGGTGGCATTATGGCTCAGCTGGCCAAACTCAGGACTGGCACATGCAAATAGAAGGCAAGAACAGATCAGCAAATTTCCTTAATTATATGCACAAATATGAGTGTATTTTTGGTTTAATACTCTTTTCCCAGTTCTCTCTCACAACTCTTTGCCTGTTTTCCTATATTTGTGTTCCCTTTCTTTGTTCAGCTTCATTTCAGGGTGGTTTTCTTTTCTTCCCATATTCCCAAGATCTCCTCTATTCATTCTGCTACCTAGTGAGCTTCTCTCCTTCCTGACATGACTTATCCTTGGCAACCCTTAGAGCAAATACTCTCTATTATAAAATCTGTTACTACTTGAAATCTAATCTCCTTTTCAGCAAAGTTTATTTAGGATGTGTCTGGCTTTTCCCTCGGGATTTGTTTTGCACACTTTTTCTTTTTTTTTTTTTTTAGCAAAACATTTTAACTTGTTGGGAAAGACCTCAGCTGAAAATTCCTTCTAAAACAGGGACAGCAGCCACATTAATGAAATCAGAGGTAGCAAAGGATGAAAATTGTTAAAAGGTGGAAAGAAAATGTGTTTTACCACCCATTCTGCTTTTGCACCAGAAGGGATCCTGATTAACCTGGCAAAAGGGGATTTTTTTTCCTGGATATTCCCTATTAAAAAAAATTGTGGAGGGGAATCTTAAGAGTTAAACATCACTATAGAGGAAACATCTCCTTTTCTTAGAGGAAGAGGTGTGACTTGCAGAATGAATGCCCTTCAGATAAACACCTTGGGATGATCTGCCTGCCCCGTTCCTTCCTGCCATGCCCCACCTTGGCAGAGCTGCATTTTCTGCCCGATCAACAAGTGAGAGCTTGTGGGCACACTCCTCCTCCTTCAAATGAGACACTCTCCAAACAACCTGAACAGGCAAAAAAAAAGGAAAAAAAAAAAACCAAACCAAAAAAACCCTGGTGTTGTGATATCAAAGGAGCAAGATCTGCACGCACACCAGTAAAAAAACCGCGTTGTGAAACACCCGGTGTTGACACACACCAGCTGAAGAAACACACAGCCACCAAATGGAAGGAAATCAGAATGGAATTAGCCAACACTGTTATCTCCCTGTTCATTCAGCTGTGTTCCTACCCTATTTTCTCCCAATTCATTTACAGTCAGACTCAATGCAGATATGTACTCTATTTATAGCTCTTTTCTGGAGTTTAGAGCTTGCTAAAATAGGTATATTAAAATAATAGTCAGGTTTAGAGCTTGCTAAAATAGATATATTAAAATAATAGTCAGGTTTAAGTGAAGCTTTCATACCCTTACTGCACACTCACACTGAAATAATGTCTGGGGATAATACAACATCATCTCTTTACATCTTTTATTATCTTTTATTGTGGCAAATTCAACACGTAGAGATCTATAATAGACCTAATAATAGAAATCAAGAACCTGAGACAGCAATGCAAATCCTCGAGCTCAGTAACGTGATAGGCACATAGAAGATGCAAATTTGCTTATTTGTTGGAGCAGGCAGTCTGCCCATGACCAGAGAGGCAGGCAGGGCTGCCAGACCCACACCAAGATTCCCAGCCTAACCACAGCTTCCTGCATGACCTTGTTCCAGCCACTTAATCCCCTAGATCTGTTTACAGTGGGTAAAAGGAGAGTGCATGCTCTCCCTATCACAGGGTGAGTATGAAGGCAAAATCCCTTAATTAGCATCAGGAATGAGAAGGGTTTGAGAGCTCTGACAAACTCTCACTAGATTTTAAACGCTTATTTCCCTCCTGAGTCTGCAGGAGTGGATGGATGGACAGGCTTGTGGTCAGGCAGAGCCTCGGGTCTCCGGGCACGGTCACACACGCTGCTCTGGCTGGACCTGCCGTGGATTTAGAGGTGAGCTTGCCTCTAAAAAAGTGACTTTTCAAACCAGGCGAGTTGTGCCTGTGCGGACACGGAGTTCGAGGAGAGCGGCTGGGAGGGTTTGGGATGCAGGGCGCAGGAATTAACAGTGATTAGTGAAACTGGTGCGCCATCTATGCCCAGACACGGCTCCTGTTCCCTGCTCGGCCAGCCCCAAAGGCACGGGGAGAGATTTCCCATCACAGCTCAGCCAGAGCTGTCCCTGCCCTGACCACAGCCATGGAGCACTGGGGGTGACACCCGTGTGGGGCTCCTTCATAGAATCAAACAATCCCAGAATCATTTATGTTGGAAAAGATCCCCAAGGTCATCCAGTCCAAATCCCCACCTTGTCCCCAGCCCAGAGCTCTGAGTGCCACCTCCAGGTGCCACCTGCAGGGATGGGCACTCCAAAGCTCCCTGGGCAGTTCCAAGGCCTGAGCCCCCTTTCCATGGGGAAATTCCTGCTGCTGGCCAAGCTGAGCCTCCCCTGGGCCAGCCTGAGCCCCTTCCCTCTCCTCCTGTCCCTGTTCCCTGGGAGCAGAGCCTGACCCCCCCGGCTGTCCCCTCCTGGCAGGGACTTGTGCAGAGCCACAAGGGCCCCCCTGAGCCTCCTTTTCTCCAGGCTCAGCCCCTTCCCAGCTCCCTGCCCTGCCCTGGACACGCTCCAGCCCCTCCAGGGCTCACCTGCAGGAGCCAGGAGTGGACACAGCCCTGGAGGTGCAGCTTTCCTTGCATTTGGGCTGTGCTCACATTTGGATTGGAAAGCTTGCAAGTCACATTAATGCTGTGATTGCCATTCCAATGCCTCGACCAACATCAGGGAAGATCCATGAGACTTCGTGTCTGGCCACCTGCAAGAGGGAAGTAGTACACCTTGATCCATGGAGGTAAAGCTCAGAATAAACAACTTTAGCTGGCAGGAGCATCAGCCTCTCATTCCTCAAAACCAAGAGACACCCAGCACTTTTTTTTTTTTTTTTTTTTTTTTTTTTACACCACTGCCCTTCTCACCACTTGCTTTTTAAAGTACTGTGGTTTCATGTTCTCTTTCCTCAAATGCCAGGCACTGCAGGGCCAGGTGTCTCTATTTTGAAAAGTCCAGACTTCTTCTTTACTGTCTTCCTCACAGCTGAACTCGGATCACTGCAGTAAAAGGGTGTGATAAAGGAATCACTGCCTGTGCTGCTTTGGCTGGGGTAAGGTTAATTTTCTTTGCAGTAGCTGTTGTGGGGCTGTGTTTTGGATTTGTGCTGGAATCAGTGTTGATAATTCAGAGATATTTTGGTTATTGCTGAAAAGAAATTATACTTTTTCTGGCTCTCACCTCAGATGAGTGGGCTGGGGGTGCACAAGGGTTTGGGAGGGGACACAGCCAGGACAGCTGACCCCAAATGACCCAAGGGATGTCCCACCCATATGGTATCATGCCCAGACTCTGGAGATGGGAGAAGGACAAGGAAGGTGAGGTGTTGGGGGTGATGGCTCTTGTCTCCCCAAATTAGCATTAAATGTAATGGATCCCAGGTTTTTGGGGATGGCTGAACACCTGCCTGCCCAAGGGAAGGGGAGGAATGGAGTCCAAGATTTGCTTTGATTGTGAATGTGGCTTTTGCTTTGCCTATTAAACTGTCTTCATCTCAACTCACAAGTTTCTTCCTTTTGCTTTTCCAATTCTCTCCCAAATCCCAGCAGCAGGGAGTGAGTGCAGCTTAGGTGCTGACTGGTACATGCTGTCCTTCCCATCTGGGAAGGCAAGGGTTTCCAGCAGAAGCATTTCAGATATTTCCTTCTCAGGAAAGCTCTCCTTTTTTTCAGTGTAAAAAGGAGATAGTTTTGGTCATGCCACCTGTCAGTGCCTCATTTTAAATATGCACAGAGCCTCTCCCAGGCACATCCCACCCCAGTGCCAAGGTAACCACTTGCAAATACACTCAGCAGGGCAAGTTGTCTCAGGGCTCTGCACACAGCCAGCAGTGCTTGTAAATCCCATTCATGAAACAAATGAGCACATTACCTTCAGATGAACGGGCTGGGTGTGGGTCTGGCTCTGAATTCAGCATTCTTTCTCTCTCCTGTGACCCTGGGCCTTCAGCACTCTCCCCTTTGCCTCACACACTCCCTGAGCAGTGACAGCACCTCCTGGGAGCTCACATGGGGCACTTTTTATGACCATAGGAGCCACATCCTCCTCCCTACCAACCCTTCAGTGAGTTACTGAGAGCAGTGACAAAAAGCAGAAATAGGATAGCCCAAAGTGGGCACAGTGTGCTCAGTGTTACAGTGCAGCCTGTTCACAGCTGGTATCCAACACAGGCTCCTCCTGGAAGAGCAGCAACTGGACCACTCACCCATCACTCCCCTGCTCCAGGAAGAGCTTTTTGCTCCCCTGTCTTACTCTCCCAGCAAATCTTTATCTTGATTTATAGCCACTTTTGCAAACATCTTGATCTCATTTCTCCTTCTCCCTTCTCCATGTCCCAAGGGTTAGGAGAATCACCCAGATGAAGGAAGATCTGCTCCCAGAGCTCAGAATTTCACATGCAACAACCTCTGGATAAAATCCAAAGGAACCATTTGGGTAAGCACAGAGATGCCTAGGCCAGGTGCAAGCAGCAGTGGCTCCTGTCCCAGTGTCCCATGATCCCTGTGAGTGGAGCACACCAGGTGCCTCCAGGCTGAGGATGAACAGACATTTCCAAGGCCTCAGCTTCAAAGTGAGCCCTTGGATGGATCTTTTCCTTGTGTGTGTCTCTCAGTTGTAGAGCTCCTGCAGAAGCAGTGCCCCTGCAGCTGAGCTGGAGTTGTAAACAAGGCAGATTTTCCATGGGAATTCCCCCAGGTCCAACAGGCAGTGAGGTACCCAGCCCTCAGGGGCTTCCAGCTCTGCTCATTACTCAGCCTGGTGCATTCCAAAGCATATTTCAAAGGAGGGGATTGTCCTGGAAAGGTACTGAGTTGTTAATTATTTGACAGTGTTTGCAGTGGGCAGGGAGGGTTTGCAATCCATTAATGACTGGGGAATCACTCAGCAGCAGCACATCCAAAGCAGCCTGGGAGATATATGAGGTGTTTAGGAAAATTGTTTTATTGTGAAAAGTGTCAAAGGCATCCTTTAAACTACTCCTCCTTGGAAGGTTTTATTAGCAATTCATTTCTGTCACACCTCTGGTCAAGCTACTGTAGATCTTGCAGCGATTTTTTTTTGGTTTTAAGATGTTTTTACTTTATTGCTGTCTCAAAGATTGTTTTGAATCCTGAGTGTGCCCTGTGAGGTGCTGTCTGGGTCCTCTTCCAAGCTGACCTCCACAGTGAAGCCTGAAACTTAACTGTGTATCCCTTTGCTAAAGGACCACTGCCACACTCTGGCAAACTTTGAAATATATCTTTTTCCTTAAGTCCTATTGATGGTTTGAGGCTTTTTTCCCCCATCCATCATTTCTTCTTTCCAAAGGATCTGTTTGGAAAAATAATTATTTATTTTCTTAACCAGATTTATCCCCCTGCTGGATTCTCCCAGGGATGCTGCACAATTTGCTCTGCAGGTGACACCACCACAAAAGCTGCTGGTAGGGGGACAGGTCTGGCATGACAAACTGAGAGTTTGCACACAAATACTCCTGCAAAAAAAAAAAAAAAACAAACAAACAGCAATGACCAGGAGAGCCACAAAGAGACCTCTGTGACTGCTCTATCTTTATGACAATCTCTGGGTAAGCAGTTAAGCATTTTCCATGTCCCATCAGCTTCTGAGAAATTCCTGGTGCCTTTCCACAAAGCAGTTCCAGTTCAAGGGTAAGGCTGGTACAGAAACCTCCTGCAGGCTTTCAGCCCTGTCTCAGTTCCTGGGAACACGACTAAATCTGTCTGAAAGGAGGAGATGTTAACACAGCTTGTCAAGAAAAACATCACTCAGGCTTCAGGTTCAGCTTGTGCTGACACCTCTCAGGCATTAGAGGAGGCCAAATCCTGCACTGATCACAGGAGTAGATGGATGAGGCTGGAGTTTTTCTCCTGCATCTCAGCTCCATCATTTTTTTTTTCCTTCCTCCAGCTGGACACTCAGTGGCTCTGTGGTCTAAAACACAAACCTGAGGGCATAATCCTGTTCTCTCTTTTACTACCTTGAGCAAATGTCCTTCAGTCATTATCACAGAAGTTTGGGTTGTTTTTGAGACTCTGGGGTGACCTATTTACATGTGACTATTCTGCTTTATCTGTTTTCTAGCTGGGTTTTTTTTTCTTCTGTGAAACTGAAGTTCACCATTTTCTGTCTGTTTTGTAGGAATTCCTGGTAGCTGTGTGCTGGGAGTTGTGGTTTGCAGTAAAAGCTTAGCCCATAGCTATTGGAAGTTAACAGGACATGGGCTTTATATCCATTTTGAAATATTATCACTTCAACATCTACTTTAAAGTGTTTTCAGGTGTATTCTGGAGTGATTTTCTTTTCCTCAGGCAATCTCTTAGAGGCTGCAGCCACTTCTTTGCCCCACTTGGGAGAAACTTCACCTGATTTTCAGAAGAATTTACAAGCTGCAGCTCTTCTCTCTTTCTCTGCAAACACAAACCAAACAGCTCTGATTAGAGCAGTGCCCCAAGCCTGATTACATGCCTCTCAAAATATTTCTTTTTCTGTGGAAGTATGGCAATAACTGTTGAAGGCTGTTACCAGTAAGGGGGAAAACTGATGAGAAGTGTGTTTTCAGTGTTAATTATGCCCCAACAATTCAAGCCCAGCTGAGTAAGAGGTGGAGAGAGGCCCCTCATGCCTGTGTCTTTCTGATTCAGAACAAGATACAAACAAAAACAAATGGCATAAGCTCCAAAATAAAACAGCAGGTAAGGTCTATTAATCACTCCTAAAGACTTGGAATGCTAAAGGTATCTTTTATTTCAATAAAATGCATAATTCCATCCTTTCTTCCCCTTTTTCATGTCTCTCACGTTGAACCCTTGAGCTGCTCTGACTTGGAGCTCACCTCCCACAACTCTTTCACAAGCACATCCCAAAAATTGATGGTGAGGCAGTGAGACATGAGGGTTTTTTAAAACTAGATGTTCACATAAATATTTTGCCTAATAATTGTGGTCAGCTTTAGCTGATGGGATTTTGTTGCTGTTGTTGTTACAACATCTTTATGACAGCAAAAGCCTTAATATAGAACCAACTCCTCAAGCACAACAAGGATTTACTTTTGTGTATCCCTGAACTCCTGGAAAACAGGAGCAGACTGGAGGCTCCTTTTCCCCTGTGGATTCAGTAATTTCATTTGGAGATACAACGTTTTTCTGCAGCATGTACAGAAGACTCGTCTGCAGAAGACTCAATTTTCCTGCTTGGTTTTTCCCATTTTTTTGTGCCATGGTTTCCTAGGACCTCATTTTCCTTTAGTACTGGAGGACTTTATTCCTCTTCTTTTTAGAAGAATTTTAGTTGAAAGATTTTTTTTTATTTTTCACTAGATTGTGATAATAGATGTTTGTGCAGTTGCTTATTTAATAGTTAATTAAAGCTGACTAGTAATTTAAATAAACAATATATGGAAAGCCCATTTTTTTTGGAAACCCCTTTCACCTAAAAAGGAAAATCAGGGAACAGCTTTTTGTGCAGCATCAGCATGATGGGACCCAAATTCCTTCAGCAGCACACCTGGGGTATGGGAGAAAATATCACTGAGACACAGCAACCAAACCAAGAGAGCCCTGAACTGCTGAAGTAGGAAATTGTAATTTCCTTATCTCAAGTGTTAATGGAGCAAAAAGAAGAGGAAAAGGAGCTACAGAGGGTGAAATAACCATCCTCTCAGAGAACCATTCCTTCCAGAATCACACATGCCAACACCAGCGAACAGCAGGGACTATTATTAGAGCCCAGACATTGACACAAAGAGGTTTTCCATGAGTGACAACACTGAAATTTCACTCAGAGCAGTCGGGATGACAGTGAGAGATGTGCATAAAAATACTCTTAGACCAAGCCCAAGCAGACTGAGCTCTCTTGCAGGTCCTGGTCACAGACATGCTTTTTTTACACATGGCATCAGCAGAGGGGGTTTTTCAGCATCACTTTTATGCTCAGCTTGCTGAACTCCATCTGAAAACCAGTCCATTGCTGAACATCCTTTCCTCAGCTCCTTTTGCTCTGTTCCATTCATGCCCAGCAGGAATGTGCAGGCACAGCTCTCCAAAAGCCTCTCAGCTTCCCTCAGCCACGTGGCAGGAATATTCTCCTGCTTATCTTCCCAAAGAAGGAGCTGATCCCTTTAGGTCCTTTGCAGTATGATAAAACTTTTTTACAGTTTTCACTGGCTTGGGGTAATTGGTGCTCTCTGCCCACAGGGTGTGATGGGAGGCTGTGAAACTTCCAACCCAGCATGAGCAAATTTCCCACGTCCTGTGTAACAACCTGTAGGGAGAGGAAAATGCTGGAATAAGTGTTTCAACCCGGAATGTCCTGTCACAACATCATTATTGAATTTAGCACTTGGTAAATCCTGCTGCAGTTCTGTGCCATGTCTCTGCTGTCCCATCACCTGCTGGGATAATTTCTAGTCCTTTTTGCCATTTCATCCTTCTTAGTGCATCAGAAATGCTGCAGAAATCCTCTTGTCTGTCTGTACAAAAATGCCAAATAACAAACTGTTGTGCTGCGCCGTGCCAGGACCATCCCTGGCATTTCCTGAGGCATTTTTTTATGTCTGGCTTTTAATTTCCTACACTGAAAGCTTCTTGAAGCAGAAAGCACATTTTCCCTTGTTTCTTAGCCTGGAACCCAGCAGAGCACGAGGCCTTTTTATCTGTGAGGGGCAATGTGTGGTGGGAGCTGGATTTCCCACCTGGTTTTGGAGAGTGTGGATCTCCATACCTCACTCTCCCCACAAGTGGTGCCTTAGGATTTTAGCTTTTATATTTTCCATATATTTGTAATCCTGCAATTCTTCAGTGTATAGCTCTAAACTCCATATAGAGTGTTAGCTACTGTTCTCCCATTTTGGTCAGGCAACACAATTCCTCTCCAGGCCTGGGAATAAAGCACACTTCACTGTCTCAGGCCCTGAGAAATGTAAACAAAAGTGAGTTGGGGGGGAGCAAACTTGGGGTAAATGACTTCATTACCTGAAGCTGTAATTGGAAGATTAACCCCCAATATGCAAATGGACCAAACTTATAAAAGTATGAAAATCTGTGACCTGTTGTCCATTTTTGGCTTCATCTGCCCTGAATGTACATGAAAGGCCCTTCAATAAATATAACCGCTTTTTACTCCCTTAATTTTGTCTGGCCTCTGTTTTTAGGTAGTCCCAAAGGCATCACAAGTACAACCCAGCAGAGGAGATGGCATTTCCATGGAACTCTTCTTTGGAAGAATTTCAGCAGAGTTTTTTTCAATCCTGCTTTGGAGTGAGGTGCATTTTCCGTGAGGGCAGCGTGACCGTGGGCCCACCTTTCATCCCAACCCTTGTGCAATGCTTGGAAGAGCCTCCTGCTTTTTATGAGTCTGCTCTTCATAACTCATCTGCCAAAGAGAGCTCGGCACAGCCAAGCTCAATAGAAAATATTCCCCTGGGGAAACAGAAGCATTCTCCAGGCTTTGGGTATATTTACAGCAGGCAGATGAAATGCATAAATTAGAAGGGTAGGTAGAGGCTCTGAGGAGTTGAAGCCAGCCAGGGTACTCAGACACTACGCACATTTATTAAGGATAGGGTTTGGGTTTTTTTTTTTCACAGGGAATGTTACTGTTCCATGTCTGACTTTCACAGCTGTAGTAAAACACAGGGTGGCATTTTGAAAGCGGCGGCACCGCCGTGAATCCCTTGGCTTTTGAGTGGTTCCCTGGTAGGAGACCTTGGCAGAGGCAAAATCCTGGAACAGAACGAGAGCTGAAAGCAGGCACAGCTAAAAAGCACAGGATTTAAGTGCTGTGAATAGGGAGTTTGTCTGCAAAAGAGTCACACAGGCTTTTTCCAGAGGAGATAGCGTGGAAGCAGTGGGGTTGTTTGGGATCTTCATCCTCTTTCGCCAGCACAAAGTTGCTTTCTGCCCCCGATGAGCACCCTGGGTGCAGGCTGGAAGCTGATCAAAGTAAAAAAAACCAACCAAATAAATAAATAAATGAGCAGTGCCCGTCAATCCCAGCACTCTGAGGGCCAAGCAGGTCCCAGTGCCAGGAGCCAGCCGTGATTCCACACACGGCCCGCGGGCGAAATGGAAACCAGACGGGAACCTCTCCAGCCCCACTGGGCTCGCCTTCCACCGGGTCTGCAATTAATTAAGACTGGAGGGGAGGTTTTGAATAACCCCTTTGTGGAACAAAATACATGCAGTCAAAAGCCCAGCTGACAAACACAACAAAACTTTCTTATGAGAAAACCATTAATGGCCGGAGAAATGAAGAAACACTTTGTTCGAGTCGCTGGTGTGAATGCAGCATATTCAGATTACAAAGCAGTCTTGCCCTGCTGTAATAAATATCCTATAGCTTTATCCCTGGGTAACCAGGTATAGAAAAGCCAGGAATAACACATTAGGTTTTTAGTTAGCATACAGTACCTACTATTGCTTGTTCACAGAGTTCACTCACAAAGAGCCAGCGCTTCAGTGCCTCTGATGCAGCAAGAAAAGATGTGGCAAACACCTGACCCCCACTGCCATGGCTCTGGCTTGATTTCAGCTGTCTTTCAATGCCCTCTTCTCATGTCAGCACCCAGGGGAGAGTAGGGCTGTGTGCTAAAATGTTTAATAAAGAAATCTCCTTTACCTCTGTGGCGCATTGCCTTTTTTACCACAGTGCTGATGAACTGTGGCAGGTTGCTCAGCCAGGCAGGCAGGAAGAAGTAGGGAAAAAACATGATATTTGGGGAAAATATTTACAGTCTCTAGCCCTCAGCTGGGTGGTATTTAACAGTCTGTGATGTGGCAGGTCAGAGAAAAGGCTGTGACAAGTTTCTCTCCTTCTACAGGTGGTGAAAGTGATACGCACTCTTATTTTACTGCCAGCACCCAAAAGCAGTTCAGGAGTGTCCAAGCCTGGCTGATTCCTACCACAGATCCCTCTTGCAAAGGCTGCTCACCCTCTCTCTGTGATGTTTGTGAACCCACCACCCATGACCCAGGGAGAGTCATTCCTTGAAGCACAGACCCAGCAGGTCCTGGTCTGGTCTCACATCACACTCTCCCTTTGAGCACCTGAAATCCCTGAAATCCCTTTTTTCCTGCACCAACCCCTCAGCTCTGTCTGGAAGCTTCTATCCTCACCTTTGAGACCTGCAGATGAGACTGCAAATCTTATTGCTCTTCCAGACCTAATCCAACCAGGAACCCAAGTTCCTTGTGGGAAAAGGCAGCCACCACGCCAAGTCAGCATTCAGTCACAAACCTGGATTATTTTTGGCAGTACCATTGTTACCATCCAGAAACACAGTAATTTTTAAGCTTGTATTCCTAAAATGAGAGAAATTTTGGCCAACACACCCTACTTTCATCAGGTTCTCAGATAAACCAGCACAGCACTGTGTCATCTTCATGTTCTGACAAGAGCTGTAATTGACTGTCCACACTTGTCTCCATCATTTGGAATATTTTGATGCCCCAAGCATGCCAGGTGGGATAACAAATAATTGATTCACTTCTAGAACAGGGAAAGAATCCACTGCAGCACAAATGAGAAAACCCTCTTTCTACACCTTCACCAGCCCTCAGAAACCTGAAAGATTCAACTTGCTGAGGAGGCAAGTGTGCAAATTCAGCACCAGCTTCTTTGGGCTGTATTCTGAGTATTTTGCTACTTCATAGCAAGTCATCTTTGCACATTTATGACCTGGAGCCATGGCTAACCTTTCCCAAGTGAATCCAATCCCAGGTGAAACCAAATCATGACATACATGAAGCTGGTCCTGCCTCTTCCTCTTATCCTGCCTGGTACAAGGCTAATTCTCTTCAGATCCCTGAAATATGAGATGACAGTACCATCCTCTGGGTAAGCAAGGTGTGCTGAAAGCATCCACAACCATAAGGCTTCCAGTCCCCAGAAACTGACTCAAAATCTCATTTCATACCTGACCCACTGAAATCAGGCCATGTCACAGCTCTCACAGGGCTTTGCTGTCTTTTCTAATGCACACACAGAGCTGTTCCCACCTGGTAAAAGATGTCTCCTTCCTCCCTCCCCCTCATTTGAAA
Source organism: Aegithalos caudatus (assembly GCA_013389925.1). Classification (NCBI taxonomy): domain Eukaryota; kingdom Metazoa; phylum Chordata; class Aves; order Passeriformes; family Aegithalidae; genus Aegithalos; species Aegithalos caudatus. The sequence goes on along the minus strand of WEIU01009468.1, from coordinate 325,558 downwards.
TGTGTGATCCTAAAGGCTTTGGTTTATAAGGAGTATCAGGTCATGTCTCACCTAGGTGTTGTAGGGACAAGGATTTTTATGTGGATTCTCTGTCAAAACCAGCTGGGATTATTAATTATTAATATCAGCCTGGTTTGATCACCTTTGGATTTTTACCACAAACCTCTCCTGACCTCTCCAGTTTCTCTTGAGAGACCACATCAGCTTGATCTAAAGAGAAGGCCTGGACAAAACAGATGGGCATCACTGTGGAGAACTGAAAGACCTGAATTTCCTTCCCCAAAGTCTCTGAAAAATTAGCTGGTACACAGGTGGCCTGAGGAAGATTTCTAACTTACAAACCACCCAGAAATACTCAGAAATGTTGAGGATGAAGTCAAGCTTTTTATGAAGACAAAATTTAAATTTGAATGGGGTCACTGAAAAGCCAACAAAGTAATGATCCAGATCAAAGAGGAGCATTCCTTAAGGAGCACCAAAACTCATGGTTTGCACTCCTCCTCTACCTAGTGCAGGCTTGGTCTTCAGATCATTTCATGTGAATGGTTGGAGCTGCTACCATGGGTGAGATGGGATTGTCAAGGCCATTATTCCTCCTCCAAATGCATAAGAGACTTTATTTCACTGATTTGCCACTTCCAGCACTCGTTCAAAGTGCAATTAAATGGATGCACAAATTCCCTTCTACTATTTCTTCTCACTCACTACACCTTCAGTCAGAGCTGCTCTTCTTTCTCCTGGTAAATTTGGGGTTGAGTTTCACACTGTGATTTTCTGCTCCCATCCTTTAGGAGCCACCCCTTCTTCCAGTCCAGCCACTTCTTTAGGTCCTTCAGGGAACATTAAGGAACAGGTTGCTCCTTCCCACACACTTTGACCAAACCACAGGGTTTTTATCTGAAATATCTGCTCTGGCAACCACAACACCACAGGAGCTTCTTCCTCCCTGGCTCTGATCCCAAATCCTTGGGGTAAATCACTGCATCATCCTCTGTTATAATCCACTGAATGCAAGGACCTGCTCAGTATTTTACCTCATGCTGTAATTTGTTGAGTATATTGTGTATAGGACACACCCAGCTCCAAGACCAAAATCTTGCCACATTTACACACTCAAAACTTTAATTTCAAATTTCTGATCAGATCTGCAAACACAACCACACATTTGATGGTCTTCACAAAATAAACCAAGAACAGTATTTCTTCCTGAAGGTTTTAAGTGATGTTCACACACAAAATTTCTCACCATGACCTCTTCACCACAACAGAAGGGATAAATTGTGTTCTCTCTGATCAAACTTCACAAAGAAAGATGGACAGTACAAAAGACTAGATGGACAGAGCTAGGAACTGATGAGGAAATTATTTCTGTCACAGATTTGTTAAAATATCAACAACCTCAGTAAGAAGACAATAAAAAAATGTCTGGACAAAGCTAAATCTCCATTTTTCCACTAAAAGGGAGCATTACTTTCTACAGCTCACTGGTCCCAAACCAGGAGAATGAAATCAGGAGGGAAAGGGAAGAATCTAATAAAAATGTGACAGATATTAAAAAAAAAAAAGGTGGGAAGGGAATAAAGAGCTCTTTAACTAATAAATTTTAAGACATGGTAACCTTTACGAAATTTAATAGTTTTACTCTGATTGATCTTTGTGCTGTTGAAGATTGAAGAACTGACCTGGGATGAAAAGAGACTTCATCCCTTTGTGGAGAAATGTTCACAAAAAGTCCACAAAAAGGGGTTTTTAAAACACAAACCCACACACTGATTTTGTCCAAAGCAGCACCAACAGCAAATAAACATTGTTCAGTTTCTATGAACACAACAGTTTATTACAGCAATTTCTGTGTGACTGATGCTCTGTGTGAGGATGTTTCCAACATCAAAGCAAGAAGGCTGGAGAAATCCTGCTTGGAAGCATTCTCTACTGTCCATGGATCATGAAAAGAATGATGTTCCTTAGAATTTTAAGGACTTGATGAGAGCACTGGAGTTTAGGCTTGAACATGCAGCAGAGTGTGATTACTTTGCCCATTCAATGCCACATGAGAAAATGGAATAGTTGAAGAAAGAGCTCCTGAAATCCCTGCATTAAAAGAGATTCCTGAGGTCAGGAAAGGGTCCAGCTGCCTCTCCTTGGGCCTGGGGATTCTGCATCATGCCAAGCACCCATCCAGGGGCAGCATGCCCTCAGCTGGCATTTCCTCTTGGATGGAGTTGGGGCAGCTGTGACAATCTCCTCTGCAGCCTCCAAACTGCAAAACTCAACCAGAAAACCCTTGAGCCACCTGAAATTGCAGTCACCCATACTGGGATGCGGGTTTGGGGGTAGGAGCCTCCAGACCACCCTTGCAAGACAAATTTTTCCATTATTCCACCAAAACATTGCATTTCTTCTCTCAAATGCAGTAACATTTCACCCCACTCGAAGCAAGTTTCCATTATTTTGAAATACCTTTTTCTTTTTCTGAACTGACCCTAAAATATTGTCTCTTTATATATTGTCTCTCTCAACCATTAAAACCATCTGACAATCATTCAGTTAAACTGAACACCTGCTGCCTCATTGTAATGGAGACAGAAGTACTGTGAATCACATGCTGCTGTAAAAAGAGGAAGGGACTTAAGAAAACTCAGAAAAAATTCCTCTGTGTCCAGTTTCTGAGAAATACACTCATTATCTGGCCAGAAACATTAGCTGTCAACTAAATGTGACTTGGACACATACAGGAAAAAACAACTTGGTGCATTTTCCCCTGAGTATCTGAGGATGATATTTCCACACCTTTGAGACATGAATCATATTGTGTTTCCTTTTACAAAGCTCCTACTCATTACAGTAGTCAAATATGCTTAGGAAATTATTTTTTCGTTTTTTTTTTCTTCTAGACAGGTGAACAGCAAGGCAAGAGATGATTGCTTTGCAACTTGCCAGTAAAGCAGAGTGAGGTGGACTGGAGACTACAATGAGCTTAGCCCCAAAGGAAAAAGCAACAGAGAACTTGAATCTGCTGCCACTGATTGCTGTTTTGATTTTGTTTCTTCCTTTAAGAGGCCCTGCAACAGAAATACATCCAGACATGTGCTATTTTGACCTCCCCTTATACATGAAGAACACTGTATTTTTACTTGGGTATTACACTAGATCATGTGCTGGTTTCCACCTGTCCATAATCTGCTCATGATTAAATCAAATTCATCTCAGAGACACTAAAGTAAAGAATTATTTATTTTCCACAAGGCCTTAAGCATGGGTAAGTCGTTTTAGATTTCAGCACAATTAATGCCATGGCTTCCTTGCTGTTATTACTTCAGAATAATAAAATGGGCTGGGTTGGAAGGACCTGAAAGAAAATCTATTTTCAAACTCCCTACCATGGGCTGGGAATCACTCTCTGGAAGTTCCTGGCTCTCTCCATGGATTAGAGAGGAGTTTTCATGTGAGGCATCACAGTGAACAAAAGCCTTTTGTTGTGACAGCACTGTCCCAATGCTGACATTACCAAAAATCCCATTTAATGTGGTGATCAAGAGGGTTTCCCCCAGTGTTGCTATGGAAAATGTGGGGCTTTGCCATGAGCAGTCCAGAAGTGGATGGATGAGCTCTGCAGGATCTCCTGTGGGGTTCCAGCTGACTCAGAGTTGCTCATCAAGCAGTTCCTGATGGCCAGAGAGGCCCTTTCTTCATCCTTTTTTGGGTATAATCTGCACTTCCCACCTCACTCTCCCCAGAACTTCCTCTCAGGGCAGGCTGTGTGGTGCTTACACCACCCATGAGCTCAGCTGGCTTTTGGCATGCAGGGAAGAGACAGAAATGCCAACCAAAAGAGCTCGTCCATCGCTGGGCAGAGATCCTGAGGGAAGAAAAGCTAGAGGAGTACAAGAAATGCTTACTCCACTCACACAGCTTGCTCTTGCTGCCTTTCTCAGGCAGACAGGGCTGCAGCTAATCATAACAACTGTGCAGGAATCCCAATTTCTTCTGGAGAGACACACCTCCCTCTGGCAGCAGGAAAATTCCAGCAGGAGCAGATATTCCAGGTGCCTGTGCTCACATGGCCACTGCTCTGCTGAAGGCTGTGCTTTGTGTTCAGGGATAAAATGCAAACAACAACAACAACAAAAGGGCATTTTCAAACAGAAACACCTGTTTCACACAGGACCACAAAAAAAAATAAATCTCCAGGGCTGTCCTTCTCACTGGAGCTGCAACTCATTAGCAGGGACAGCCTCTCAAAGAGCATTTGGAAAGACATCAGCAGATGTATGAGGAGGCTAAGGTGTTTAAAGGTGCTAAGGTGTTTAAAAAACACACCCAGGAAGGTGCTGGTTATTTGAGATTCTGCATAAAGAGAAAAGCAACTTCACTCCTGAAGCCCATGAGCTGCAATGAACTTGACAAACACAATCCTCTGCCTCCTCCAGGTGCACTCCGTGGGGAAAAACAGGTTCAGTGTGCAGGGAAGCCCAATCCAGTGCCTTTGGCAGCAGAGGCAGGGAAAGAGTGGGAGGACAGGAAAAACTTCTCATATTCTGCTCCCAGCTCAACCAGAAAGCAACTGGTGGCAGCACCTGAATTGAACCACTGCTTGTTTATTTGTTTGGCTTTTTAAAGGGAGATGTCACAGGTACATCAGCAGAGCTCAGGTTCCACCACAACCAATGCAGTGGCACCTCAGAGGGATTTCCTTGGGACAATCATGGATTCTGGTGGGAAAATGACCCTTCCCAGTGCTGGTGTTAGAGGAACCATCACCCAGCTTGCCTCTCTCTGGCAGTTTAGCCCCTCACTCGATGTGGTGCACACAGGGAAGGTGACCCACCTTTGTCCCTTCCAAAAACTGTATCCATGCTGACACAGGATGTCCTCCCAGTGCAGGGTCCCCCTGGGGAGCCCTTTTTCCTCCTCAGCCTGAACTCCCAAAGCTCCTGAGCCCAGCTCACAGTTGGATTTCCCACTGCCTTGCCCTCAGGGTAATGGATTTTCCCTGGCACATCTCTGGCCAGCTCTGCCAGCCCTTCCCCACCATCTCCTCCTCAGTGACCCTACACAGCCCCCTCACCATGCCTGTCCCCACTGGGAATCCTGCAAACTTCATTAAGGAAATCAGAAAGTACCACAGACCCTTTCCTGGGGTGCTCTAACATAAATCCCCCTTCTCTGGGATGTAGCATCTGCCTTGGATGCTGAAAACTCCTGAGGTTTGATGCTCTCTTTGTGGAGGCACTGACCTGCAAAAAAGCACTGTCAGATGCTCATCAAGCAGGGGAAAACCCTAAAAATGCCACCTCCTAGGGGGTCAACTTGGATAGTTCATAAAATATTCAAAGATTGGGGTTTTTTTAAATACTTTGAGGAATAACACTGCTCTATACCCCTGTCCCAACACCCCTGACAAGTTTATTTTTTTCTTGACATCATATTATCCTTTGGGGAATTGCTCACTTCCAGGAAGATTGTCCTTAAAGGGGAAAAAATGTGCAGTGAGAAAGACCAGATCAGGACTCACCTGTAAAAGAACATCACCCCCACCACTTTATCAGCTTTTAAAAGCAATATATGTCCGAGAGAAACAAAAAATGAGAGATGTTTCTTCTTTTGAGAATTAGGGACCTGCAAAGGTCATCGAGTCCAGCTCCTGGCCTTGCATAGGACAGAGCCAAAATCCCACCCTGGCTGAGAGCATTGTCCAAACTTGCACTCTGGGAGCCCTAGGGGTGTAACTATTTCCCTGTAGTGAGATTATGGGAATTACATGAGTGGCATCTGATGCCAATTTGGTCTCCAAAATGATGCGTGGACTAAGAAGTCACACAAGACCACTTCTACTTCCCCCAGTGTGCTCCTCTGGTTGGTGTTGTGTCCTGCACAATGAATTTTTTTTTTTTTTTCTTATTTTTATTCAGCTGTGGACAACACAAAGGTTTCCAGGGAGACCATTGGGAGAGAGAAATCCCATAACCTCCTTTGCATCATTCAAGGCCTCTGTTTCTTCCCTGCCCAAATAATACACACACAACTTTTTAATTGGTTAAAAGGAGTTAAATGGAAAAAAAACCCAAAACAATAAAGGCAGGAAAAACCCAGCCCCAAAACCTTGGGTGAAATTTAAGCAAGATGAAGACGTGCACAGCTTTGCTTTGTTGGAACCTGGGTCTGCTGGGTTCCATGGATTACTGCAGCACCCAAATTTTTCCAGAAATCTCAGACAAGTTTACCACAGCAATTAAGTCGTCTGCCATCTGCAAAAGATTTGCCCAAGAGTTTCCCTAATGTTTTCCCCCCAATCCCACCCCAAAATACATTTAACTTAATTCTTTCAACATTTTGCCTATCATCCAAGTCCATGTACATTAAGCACTGTGGAGCTGGCTGGATTTTTGAGGGCAACTTTCCCTTCTAAGGATTAGTTGTGCGCTGGTGCGCTGAAATTTTATATACGGAGTAACACTCTGAATATGAATTATTTCTTGTGGAACACTGCGCCTATTCTTGGGGAGAGGAGAAGTAAAAACTTTACTGGGAGTTCCAGCCAAGGAGCTGAGATTAACACCCTTTATTCTCCTCCCAAATGGTGAGTTATTTCGAGAATACTGGCCCAGGCTCCAGCTTGATGTCTCCATCACACTGTATAAAAGTATGAGTAAATACGTGCACTCAGCCAGTGACAATGAAAGACGTGGATCTGAATTCTTCAGCACACTGGAGAAGGTTTCCAGCTTTCCCAGGAACATTCAGCATGCTTCGTGGTCCAAGGAAAACAGCGGTTAGGAAAACTGAAGGGTATTCTTTAAGTTTCTCCTCCTTGCACATAAACTGGTTGTTCCCAACTGCCTAACGCTGGTGGGTGTTCTCACTTTTCACTATGGAAACTGTATTTTTTTTTTTATGGAGCTCTCTAAATACAGATTTGCTTGTGTGACAAATAATCAGCCAGTCTGCGGCACGTTATTTTCTCTCTCCCTCGGCGTTTGTGCTTGCATGGCAAATTCTGCTCTTCCATCGTGTACCCAAATAGTGAGTCCCCTAAAATAACCTCCAAAGAAGTAATTTGTTAACAATTAAAAGGCAGGAGGGTTGGTGGCACAGCCTCTCCCTTTTGGAGACTGATTTTGACAGAATTGGGAACAATTTTAGGGTGGTCAAGCATTGGCAGGAGCTGCCCAGGGAGATTTGGAGTGCCCATCCCTGGAGGTGTCCAAGAAAGGCCTGGAGGTGGCACTCAGAGCTCTGGGCTGGGGACAAGGTGGGCATTGGGCACAGCTGCGACTCCAGCTTTTCCAGCTTTTCCAGAGCTTTTCCAGCCTAAATGGTTCTGTGATTTTGTGAATTTTATTCTGTTTCTATGACTTTGCAGAAGCACAAGATAAGGCCAGGCCTTAGAAGAAGTGAGAATTAGAACTGGAGATTTTACAAAGCAAATAAAATACTGCATAACTGAGAAGAGTGGCAACTGTGAGAAGAAATAACTCAATCCCTCACCTGGGTTCAGTGTAGGGCCTTTGGAATTCTTGACGGACAAGATCTGTCAGTAAAACATAAAACTTTGCCTTTGAAAGCACAAGTTGAATTCTAGGATGATGAATCTACATTTTAAAGCCGTTCATCCACTTCCAAGAAACCATTCTGTGTTTCTGTGATAATATAGAAAATATTTTATATTCATTTAACAAATTAACAGCTTGGTTAATTTCCTCTTTCACTTTCTTGTGGTGTGGTTTCCTATTTCTGAGTGATGAAGCCCTTTAGACATGTTGTCCATTTCCCAGAATCCCAGGATGGTTTGTGTTGGAAGAGATCCTGAAATTCCAACCCCTTCCCAATAGGCAGGGACATCTTCCACCATCCCAGGCTGCTTAGAGGCTCATCCAGCCTGGCCTTGGACACTTTCAGGGATGGGGCATCCACAAGTTTTCTGGGAAAGTACCAAAAAAGCTCAGAAATGGGATCACAGACGAGTAGTGACCAGTCCCACCACACTCACTGGGAACACTGGGGCAGCAAAACACTGTGCAGAGTCTTCACATTGGCTTTTAGCCAGCAGCAGCACTCACAAACTCTCCCAGCTGTCTTTCCCATGTCCTCCTGTCCATCCTCACCCATCAGTCCAAATCTCACAGCAAAGCACATCCCATCCTCCTCCAACCTTCATTATCCTCCACAGCTGCAAGGTGGAGCTGTTTGTTCTTCTTTCTGTACAGAAAGTCAAATTTACAGCACTAAAACGAGGTGTCTCCCCACCCTACTTTACACACACTTTCAAAAATACCACTGCTATTCAAAGCAGTGGATGTTAGGCAGCAAAAAATAATAACCAACAGCATGGAACACATAATTTACATGGGATTTTTTTACAGCCCATGGGCCCAGTGCTGGTCACACCAAAAAGAACACATGAAAATACAGCAAAGCCAGCAGAGAGGCTGTGAGCTCTGCAGAAGAGCCAGGGCTCCAACCCCTGCCATGGCAGGGACACCTTCCACTGTCCCAGGCTGCTCCAAGCCCCAATGTCCAACCTGGCCTTGGGCACTGCCAGGGATCCAGGGGCAGCCACAGCTGCTCTGGGCATTTATTGTTGTCATGGTCTTCATAGGAAGGAGACACAGAATTTGTTTTACTCCAGGGTGCAGAATAAGGAAAGGGCACACAAACACCAAGTCCCACCTGCCAGACCTTACACCACATTTTTTTTTTCCTTCAGGGATTGCTCCTCCAGCTCTCTGGAGCCACCCATCATCTCCAGCACAGCAAGGTCCCAGCTAAGGGGAGTGTTCAGACTGTGCTTACATCAAACAGCAGCCAAGGGGGAACCTTGGGGAACAAGGAATGGTGGGGTTACCACAGACACTGTAGCCTTTAAAATCTGTGGGACACAAGCAGAGGAAAATGAATAATCTTGTCTGAGGGTCTGTGGGGAAAGGCTGTGCCTTACAGCACAGTGAATCACAGAATCAAGAATCATCCAGGTTGGAAAAGACCTTTAAGCTCATCCAGTCCCAGCATCACCCAGCCCCAGCAGCATCACCCAAACCCTGTCCCCAAGGCCACCTCCAGACTCCTCCTGAACACTCCCACACACAGGGACTCCAAACCTCCCTGGGCAGCTCAGCCCAAGGCCTGACCACTCTGCCAGGGAAATTTCCTTGCCCAACCTCCAACCTGAGCCTCCCCTGGTGCCATTTGAGGCCATTTCCTCTCCTCCTTTCCCTGCAGAGCCACAAGGGCCCCCCTGAGCCTCCTTTTCTCCAGGCTCAGCCCCTTCCCAGCTCCCTCAGCCATTCCTCATAATTCACATATTCCAGACCCTTCCCCAGCTCCATTCCCTTCCCTGGAGTTGCTCCAGCACCCCATGTTTTGTCACTGGACCTTCTTCTGGCTTGGAATTATCCTGCCCAGAAAATCTCCTTCCAAAAGGTCTCTTCCAACCTGGTGATTCTTGATTCTGTGAAATCCAACTGCTGTGCTGCCTCTCTCCATCTTTCCTCTGCTCTGTCTGCACTCTGGGCCTTTAATGGACTTCTGGTCTGTCTCTATATCCTGTGTGTAAATTTCCCAATTCCTCAGACAGTTTTATTCTGCCACAACCTCCTGTGGTCTCTGCTCACAGCCCCTGGCTGCCAGGCCAGTCACTCCAAACTTCTCACCACACCTGGAAAAGCAACAACAACCAGAAGTCCTGAACTCAGGCAATGTCTGGAGGTGCCAACACCTCGTCCAAGCCCAGAAGGACAAAACCTGGTGCTGAAAATTACCTTTTGCCACTTCAACTGGGAGTCCATTCTTCATGCCCACCGCAAAATTCACTCACCAGGTGCAGGACTGGTCTGCCTGTGTGGTGTGAGGAAATTATAGCCAGGTCCATGGGATCTCTGAGTGCCCAACCCCAGATCATTTGGGCAAACATAAATTCTTCCCGATTTCACCAACACTGAGGGGAATTGGAGCAGGAAGACAGCAACAATAATTTCAAATATTAGCTCTCTGTTTCTCTAGGAAGTGAATCATTTTAAAATTGACACTTTGCAGCCAGCAAAAAACCCCAACAAAATAATTCAATAAATCAGCTTAATATGTCTTGGCATAGCAGGTATGTGCTTAGGTATGTGTCTGCACACAGGCTGGAGGTCTGCTAGTTGAATTAATATATTATTTTTAAAGTGAGCTAAAATGCAGTCACTGAGCAGCAGGTTATTTATTTTTTCTTCCCAAATGAAGCCTCTGGCAAAAGCTTATAAATGAAGTAGATCCTATTCTATTTCACATGTATTTTCTGGATGAAATCATCCTTGGAAGTGTCTAAGGCCAGGTTGGATGGGGCTTGGAGCAACATGGTCTAGTGGAAAGTGTCCCTGTCCATGGCAGGGGGTTGGAATGAGATGATTTTTAACATTGATTCCAACCCAAACCATTCTGGAATTCTATGGAATTCATTTTGGGAACAATAAGAAAGAGCACACTCATGGTAACAGCAGTGTTGCTCAAAAAAGCATAATTTGTAAAACAACAAACACGAGGAGAACAAAACTGTTGGTTAAAAAATGTCATTTTGTACTAGAGACAAAAACAAAATACAGCTCCATTTTCAAATGCTGCCAGAAAGAAAAGCTTTGAGTTGTGGATGTGAGTTATAAACCACGATTTCATTTCACAAAGATGCCCCAGCAGGGATCTGATGCTGAACTGGGAGCACTGGGGCTTTCCTCCGTGGTTTCTCCATCACAGGGCTCCGAGAGCCAGAGGGGTTTAAAGTGGAGCAGCAAAACCAGAGGAGCAAAACTCAAATCCAGAGCACTGAAACTCAAATCCAGAGCACTGAAACTCGTACAGCGTGGCAACACTGCCCTCCTGCTTCCGAGAGATCCCTGCCCTCTGCTCTGTTCCACACACGGATGCTGAGACGTGTCCCAGCAGCTTCCCCCACTGCAAAAGTGTCAGGGATTAGCTCTGTGTTTCCTTTAATCTATTCAAATCAACTTGTGCAGCCAGTAAAGACACAGCTCGACAGGGAAAAGAGGATGATAAAAGCTCAAACCTTTAATTTCATGGTTTTCTCAGGGGGAAAACACACAGCTGTAAAAATCACCTCAAAATCCACAGTTTGTTTTCTGGGTTCAGCTTCAGGCTTTGTAACTGAGCTTAGCACCTTACAAGTGAATTAACAATGAAAAGTAACCAAAGGAAAATAATAAATAATTATAATTTAGCACAGAAGCACAGAATCACCAAGGTTGAACGCCCCTCAGGATCCCCCAGTGCCAGCCCAGCCCCAGCAGCATCACCCAAACCCTGTCCCCAAGGCCACCTCCAGACTCCTCCTGAACACTCCCACACACAGGGACTCCAAACCTCCCTGGGCAGCTCAGCCCAAGGCCTGACCACTCTTTCAGTGGGTTGTTTTTTTTTTTTTTTCCAATATCCAATCTGAACCTTTTCTGGTGCAATTCGAGGCCATTTCCTCTCATGGTTTCACTCAAGACACAGCAGAGGAGATTGATGTCTCTCCTCCCCTACAATTAAAAATGGTTTCTATCTGTTCTTTTCATTAGGTTAAACATAATGGAAAATATTTTAAAAAATAGGGAAAATGGATCATTGGGTTAAACTAATCCTGTTCTTTCTGCAATCTGTTTTTGGGGATGGCAGAGAGGGAAAGATGCAATACTCAACCCCTGGTCAGATTAAAACTGAAATTAAAATAACGTAAATTTAAAAATAAATTAGAATTAAAATAAAATAATAATGTCTCTGACCTGTTCCTACCTGCTTCTATCAAAATACTTGTCCTGGGCCAACAAATCTACTGAGAAAAGTGAGGAAGAGGAAGAGAGCACACCTCTTCCTCCCTGCACACTCCAGGTGCAGCCTGAGCACAGGCTGACTCAGTGGGTTAATTTAAGCATCTGATGAAGAAGTTAATTACTGATTTACCTGGTCTAATGGGACGTTTCCCTGCCATGGCTGGGGGTGGAATGAGATGATCTTTAAGGACCCTTCCAACCCAAACCATTGTGTGATTCTGTGGTTTATGATGCTGCAAAATAAGATGATGATGATGATGGAAGCCTTTGATTCTGTGTAACACTTTACTTGAGCCTCTGTGTTTTTTCCCTTCCAGAAAGAAAAACAATCTGAGATGTGCAAATAAACCAGGAAAACTGGAGGGAAGGAAGGAACAGCTTGCAAGGCAATTGTGAAAAACAAATAACAGCAGTAACAAGGAAGGAACAGAAAAAATCTCCACAAAGAGAGGACATAGGTCAGGATTTAGAAAACATTAGAAAGACTCAAAAGGTGCAGGGAAAAAAAAGCTTGAAAAGACTTGTTCACCAGGAGGTGAACAGGACTGAGTAACAAAATGAGAAAAAAAGAGGTTTACAAGGAAATAAATCCCTTTGTTTCCAAGTTCCCATAAATCAGGCTCTGGGTACTGCTGCTGACAAACCCAAGTCCCAGGTGTTCATGTGTCCCAAACTTCCCTGGATTCTGCCCTCCTTTGAAAGTTGTCACATACACATTCACACTTCAAAGGTAAAGGTTTCCCTGGTAAAAACTGGCTGTCTGCTGATCCCTTAGGAGGGATATTTCCTCTTCCAAAGGAAGAAAAATAATTAGAAAAAGCAGCTATAGGCACTAACCCCAAAGCCTTTATGACTTTCTGATTTGAACCCAAATCATTACCAATTTGTGGATCCCCAAACTCCTCCTTCACTCTCCCTTGCCTCTGACCTGACCCAAAGCTGTTTTTGGTCGGGAACACACTCAGGAATTAACACAGAGCCCATGGGCTCCTCCTCACACACCTTCCAGGGGTGTCACCACTGACAGCTCCCAGCACCATCCCCCTGTCCATCTCCCATCTCCCATGAGAAAAGCTGTGTGTGCAGCTCCATGTTTCCCTTCCAAGGGCACCAGGGAAGAGGAGCAGGCTTTGGGAGATCTGGGAGTTTTGCTGGTGTGTTGCTTCCCCCACACAGCCAAATTTTCCATCAATTCCACAGCAGAATGGTCCCATGTCTCTTTTCACTGGGATATTCCTGCTCACTTAACCAGCATTGATCTGCACATTTGCCCCATGCTGGCTGTCCCCTTCCAGCCTTCCCATACCTGTTGGGTTTTCCTGACATGTGGCATTGCTTTGATGCCCAGGAGCTTGGCTTTGTTCTGTGCTCCAGGGTCACACAGAGAGCTTTTCTCAAAGCATCCTTCAAAGCCAGCTCCCTGACAATGACAAATCTCAGTTTACTGCCTGTCCTAAGGCCTCACAGTGTTCCCTAAGACATCCTAGTGGTGCTTTCAAATCCATCACTCTCCAAGGCAGATGTAAAGTAACCATGGAAAGCTGTACACAGCCATCAAACCATATGAACTGTTTTATAACTCCTGGCAATCCACTGAACATTAAATATTGGATTAACCTTCAGCAGCTCTGCTGGTGCTTCCTGCACTTTGGCAGAGAGCTCTCCCCACCACGGAATGTTCATGGAATGGGCTACAGCTCTCACTAAAGGATTTGAAAATCGAGGCCTTTGTTTGTTCTACGCTCAGCTCGCAGCCAGAGGGAAATGGAGCAGCACAACAGGATCACGGCCTGGGAGATGAGGCTGCTGCTGCTTTTCAACCTCTGTGAAATTAGTTTGTAACTCTTGACTTGCATGGCTGGCCCAGGGAAAAACACCTGCTGGAGTTGCTACCAACTCAAACCTGCTCTCTCATGAGTTGTGGTTCCCTCTCCTCCCTGTACTCCCCCTAAGTGAGAGCTGTGATCACTTTGGGATCAGGACTGGTTTTTCCTATGTGCAAGGTGATTTTGCCTTATGTTTGCTTGACCTTTTCTCCCATAACATGAGTGTTTCTCTCAGCAGGAATAATTTCCTCTGAGAGCTGGTTCCGTGTCTCTGAGCTCCAGAAATTCAAGCACAAGTCCCAACACTGCCTTGCACCTCCTGCCAGCTTTTCATCAAGGAATTTCCTCAGCTCTGTATCCCCCCTTGCAGGGGTGAGGATCCTCATGTAGGACCAAAGCAATCTCTGGGGAGAGGAGCTGCAAGACCACAGACACCAAAGGGACCCTGTTACAGCTTTACCTCTGTAGGGCACAGAGAGAGGAGCTGCCATGAAGGTGACAATCCTGCCCAGACACCTCAGGGACTGCAGTTGTCACCTGCCAACTGTTAGCCCAGATTGGGGCAAAATAAATAGACCCAGCTCAAAGGAGCTGCTCAAGGACAGGTTGGATGGAGCTCTGAGCACTCTGGGATACTGGAAGGTTCCTTGTCTGTAGCAGGGGGTGGAATGAGGTGATCTTTAAGGTCCTTTCCAACCCAAACCATTCTGTGGTTCTGTGATTCTGTGGAAGGCATGGGGAGAAACCTGATCCCAGAGGATGCCAGGCAGCTCTGCTGGAGAAAATCCTTCATGCACATTCCTCCTGCCTTGTATTTCACAGTCAGGCACAGGCTGCAGCATTCTCAGAGGCAGGAGGAGCCTGACTGATGGACTCCAGCACACAGCCCTGCAGAACATGCCAGCAGCCCCGTGACAGGGGCAATCGCCACGTCCCAAACACCGTTTAAAGAAAGGCAACCTGTCAAGTTTGCTTATATTTTGAGGCTCTGCCCTGGAGGACTCCAGCGAATTTCCAACACATCGAACTAATTGTAGTTTACATTCGCTTCACTCTCCATTAGAGCTGCTCCACTTTCCAGGAAAGCTAATTGGATCCACAGCGCTCGGGCAGCCGGAATTTTCCGCAGGAAATCCGAGCAGCTCTCCTCACCAAGCAGGGCTCTGGGTACCAGGCAGAGGGAAACATGCACACGGGCTGTGGCATGTCACCCTCAGCATCACCACACGCCCCAAAAACAGCCCCAGCTTCCTCCACCCTGCTGGAAATAAAACATATGGAGTTAGCACGGCCGCTGATTGGATTTTGATTGCTCTGAAACGCTGCCAACTTTAAAGTGGGGAGTGTGGCCTGAAAGGAAATACAGTAGACACCAGACAATTTATTTGTTTCTGAGCAGGGACCTGGCTGCCGGGCGGCTCCGAAGGTGGCTAACGAGAGCAGCATGTTCCCATATGGAAACCAGATGGCGGGATCGGGCGGGATCCGGGAGCGCGGCACGAGCGGCGTTATCGCGGCGGAGGGGAAAGCGGGGCCCTGTGAAACCTGTGCCAAGCACAACAGCAAACTGCTGATAAATGATTGTTAAAGTTCTTGCCACAGAGAACATTCCAGAGGGGTCAGGATGGTGTGGGAGGTGGGGAGGGAAAACACCCCTGGAGATGGGAAAGTGATGGTCATCATTGCCATCGGTGTCACGGGCGGAGCTCTCCCAGCTCAGCGTGGCAGATGATGCCATGGATGTGAGGGACTATAAAACCCTGGAAAAGGGAAAACTAATCCCCCACAAAAGTGCCACGCCCCTCAGAGCTCCGCCCACCCAGCCCCACCCAGGTGGTTCAGCCCCGCCCACAAACAACACCACCCGGGGAGGCTGTGGCACATGGAAGTACAGGAATGAAGTCAACAGAATTCCCTGAATTCCTGGATTTGGCACAAATTTATCCATCGTCTTGACTGAAGAATGAGGAGATATCAGCCTTCTCCCACCACTTTTTGGGTTTTAGACAGGAATGATCTCACACCTTTATATTTCTGTTTTCTTAAACAGCAGTGTTTTGATGATGGCATACCAAAAATAAGGACAAGTTTGTCTGGATTTTAAAAATTAAATTAAAAAAAATCCCAAACAAACAAACCCAACCAACTCTGAAAATGAACTCTTAGTCTAAATACAAATTAATCTTCTCTGTCAATTAAAAAAAACCCAACACCTTAAAGTTCAATTTTTCCTTTTTATTTTGTTGAGATTTTTTGTCATATTTTCCCAGACCCAGAACAGCCACTTTTCTGAGGCTGCTTTGCTTCAGTCAGTGAAGGGGAAAATAAGAACTATCCACATGGTTTCAACTCGGAGGGCAGAAAAAGAAGGAAATAATTGACCATGTCAAAGCACGGCCCATCCAGTAACCTGACAGTGACCACAGGCACATTCCCCCACTGCTCATTAACTGCTGAAATGCTTCCAGGACAGGAGCATTTTGTGGAAATGCAGCATTTAGAGAGTCAGAGCCCATGACTAAACAAAGGTTATGCTGTTACAGTCTGTTTTCTCACCTCAGGAACTACTAAATTTTCATTTCTTGATTTTATGACTTGAAAGATAAGGGAACAGGGACTTTAAAGCCATTGTCCATGGAAAAGGCATCAGCTTTTGCACATTAACTGCTCAGGATTTACAACTTTCCCATCTGCCAGTGACAGTGTGGAAATGTTTCACCGGTTCATTGGAGTTCTACAAATTCACTGCATGTCCTCAGTCACCACGAGACCAAAGCAGTGATCTTGTGTTTATTAAATTCATGCTTGATTTATGCACAAGGAGGGGCACTCCAAAGCTCACAGAAATCAACAGTATTTACAGAGACTCTGAGGAAAACCCTCTTGGGACAAGAAAATATTTAATGACAGCTTTGAGCAGCCCCAAACTGAGACTTGGGTCAGTCTCCCCGGAAGACTCCAGAATGCTCCTACCCCATGTCTCTCCTGCTGCTATTCCTGGGGCTGGTACTCCTAGAAATAAAAAGTTCCTAAAAACACCATCCTCACCCAGAGCTGAGTCTTGGAGAATTTCAAGCCCTGTCCTTTTGGCCCCGTGATTGTCTGGACACAAGTGCCTGTGAGTGCCCTGCTTGGAGGGTTTGAGCACCAAATCCAGAATATTGAGGGAAAACAGAGAAGAAGAAATAAGAGAGATGGGCAGAGAAACCCAAACTAGCCACACACCCATCAGAGATGGAGTAACTTCGAAATGCTGGCAGAAGGAGGCAGAAGCCAAGGGGTTCTGGGGTCATGGAATGGTCTTTGGAGTCATGGAATGGTTTGGGTGGAATGGTTTTGGGTGACCTTAAAGCACACTCAGTGCCTCCACTGCCATGGGCAGAAAAACCTCCACTGTCCCAGGCTGCTCCAAACCCCAGTGTCCAACCTGGCCTTGGGCACTGCCAGGGATCCAGGGGCAGCCACAGCTGCTCTGGGAATTCTATGCCAGGGCCTGCCCACCCTGCCAGGGAACAATTCCTTCCTAATATTTAATCCAGTCCTGCCCTCTGTCAGTTTGAAGCCATTCTCCCTTGCCCCCTTGTCCTGTCACTCCTGGCTCTTGTAAAATGTCCCTCTCCTCCTTTCTTGTCCTCTCCTTCAGGTATTGGAACACCAAAGTTGGGTGTTCCCAAAGCCTTTTCTTCTTCAGGAATTTTTAATGCCAAGTCCTAAGAAACAACATTAATGCTGAGCTGCATTGCCAGGAAATCAAATAGACACCTCAGTCATAACTTGTGATGCTCTACCTGGATAAATAAACCAGCCTTCAATGAAAATAACACTTATTTCACCAAAAGATCAGAAGCTGTCAGTGTCCAAAGGCCTCTGATATGATCTCAGCAATTCAGAAAATCAATATTTGCATGTCAAAAATCTCTGAGTGGTTATTTAAGTCCACATATACACATACAATCATAATTTGGAACAAAAATAAAAAGCCATTCAGATGAGTTTTAGCATATTTCAGGATAAAGCAGTAAGTATCACTTATTTCAACATCACCTCATGCACCACAAAGCTACAGGATGATGCAGTTTTATTCCAATCATCACAAAAGTTTTGCATTGATTTATGATAAAAGAGGAAAATTTGCCCTGTCCCTGTCTCCAGCTGCAGATATTTTTTTTCCCTGTGTAACACCCATGATCTGTTCTCCTGCAGAAACAGGTCACATCCAGGCTGACACTACACCTGCATCTGGAAAAGCCAACCAGGTGTATCTTTATGAGCTCCAGCAGCAGAAGAATTTGGACTCTTAGCTCCCTAAGTCAATTTGTCAATGGCAACCTCTAAGCACACCAGCAGGAGGAGTTCCCAGAGTGAGGTTCCTATTTCTTGCTCAGAAAATGTAGCAAAACTCCTTGTTTTAGTTAGTCCACAGTCTCTAGAATATTTCAATCTGTTCTTTAAGGAAAACACAACTCTGGGCCAAGGTTGAGCACCTGCCTTTTCACCTCCCACTTCTGATTTAGTTCACAGAATCACAGAATATTCAGAGTTGGAAGGGACCCACTACAATCACCAAAGTCCAATGCATGTTAGAAGTCCAACCCAGTCAGACCTGGGTTGTCCAAAAGTTATGACCAAATAGTCTTTGAACAGAGGGAAAGTTGAAGTCCCTGCAACCAGTGGGCTCTTGAAAATTTGGTGGCTTTAGGAAGAAATTCTTCCCAGTTAGGGTGAGCAGGCCCTGGCATAGAATTCCCAGAGCAGCTGTGGCTGCCCCTGGATCCCTGGCAGTGCCCAAGGCCAGGTTGGACATTGGGGCTTGGAGCAGCCTGGGACACTGGGAGGTGTCCCTGCCCATGGGAGGCCCTGGATCACCTTTAAGATCCCTTCCAACCCAAACCATTCTGTGACTGTGATTCCTTGACTTTGCCAGAACTTTTCATCACAAGGAAAATCTAACCCTCATAGTTACAGGGTAAATGAAAACCTCAGGAAGCAACTAAAAACACCCCCAAGCATTAAAAACTCAGTTTTTAAAAACTGATTCTAAAATCAACTCACAGCT
>WEIU01009468.1:295814-306862 GCA_013389925.1 Aegithalos caudatus | reverse complement strand
CCACCAATGGAGACTATATATATATATATATAAACATATATATATATATATGTATCTATGCATTTGTTGCCAGTGATCTTTTAATCTTTAAAAGCCCTTTAAGAGCTAATTCACTTGGCTGCTTCAAAAGATTTGTTGCCCAGTCACATCAGAGGAGGACTTTTGCCTTTTTTCCAGCAGGTTTTGCATTTCTGGCTCTCAAGTTCTGACCAAAAGGGTAATTTTTCAATCATTAGAGAACAGGTTTGGCACTTAGGATTTAGTGCTCTGTAATGACATCTTTAAACTTTAAAGCTGGAGAGTTACAGTGTACTAAAAAAAAAAAAAAAAAAAAAAAAAAAAAAAAAAAAAAAAAAAAAAAAAAANCCCTGGCAGTGCCCAAGGCCAGGTTGGACATTGGGGCTTGGAGCAGCCTGGGACACTGGGAGGTGTCCCTGCCCATGGGAGGCCCTGGATCACCTTTAAGATCCCTTCCAACCCAAACCATTCTGTGACTGTGATTCCTTGACTTTGCCAGAACTTTTCATCACAAGGAAAATCTAACCCTCATAGTTACAGGGTAAATGAAAACCTCAGGAAGCAACTAAAAACACCCCCAAGCATTAAAAACTCAGTTTTTAAAAACTGATTCTAAAATCAACTCACAGCTACCTCCACCAATGGAGANAAAAAAAAAAAAAAAAAAAAAAGAAAACTGGGCCAGAAAAATAACAGCTGAGAAACTTACTGGAACAAAATGTATATAATAATAACAAAACTCTTTTTATCTTTTAAACACTCGAATAGTTTTGTCCAACTGTAGTAAAGACCAAAACTTTTTTTAATCCTCTCACTTGGAGCACACCTTTAAAACAAACCACAACAATGGATGGAGCTTCCTGCATCCACTTCCTGCTATGACCCACTCTAATTCTTTGAAATAAATGTGTTTCGGGTTATTTTTGTGAGGGCAATGTTTAGTGTCTGTCCCCCAGTGTGTAAATGTGTAGAATACACGAAAGATTTAACATCTGCTATGAATAATTTTACAGAGGATCTCAAGTTCTCCTAAGGTTATTAGGATATTGTACAGGTGGCCAAATTATTAAAATATGGTTTAAATCCAACACTTATGCGTTTTCATAATGTGCATTGGATTTGAGGGTCTGGAAGCCACATGTCAACACCAGAAAACACCAGGCTGGCTCCCTGGAAGTCCCAAAAATCAAAGCCACTTCCCAAACATTACGGCCTGGCTCCGCGGCATCGCAGCTGCAGCACCCCCGGGGTGGAGGGGATGGAAAACCCAGGGCAGGCTGCTCTCCTCTCAGACAAGTGACCTTTTCTATCAGCATTACAGCATTGCTTTCTCTACCCCACGCTGATTAAGTCAAGACCTCCTCCAAGTGAGCTGAATTTTAACATCTGACTCTGAGCACACACTGCAGCACGGAGTGAAGGCCAAGGTGCACAGAGCCAGACAGCTGCTGCTGGTCCTGTGTCTTTGCACAGAAAGTGAAAATTAAAGGAGGGAAAACTATATAAAAATGATATTAAAAAGCCCTGCTTGCTCTTCACTGGTAACACTCAATATTTGTTTCTGTTTTGACTTGCTTTGTCAGGAATGCAGGGGAGCCTCGTGCCTGCCATTCTCAGTGGTGCAGAGCTCTGGGAATTTGGGTCCCAGCAGAGAGGAAGGACATGGATATGATTCACACCAGCACAGGCAGCATGAGACCCCACTTCTGCAGCCTGTGCTTCTGCTGGGCTGCTCTGGAGACCACAGAAATTGGGGCTTACTGCAGAAACTTTTATTTAGGGGAAGAACTTGTTGTATTGCTAAAAAGGAGAAGCTCCTGTAGCAATTCCCTCTGCCCCTTGGAGTACAGGTGGATGCCACTACCTCAAGAAGCACCTAAAGCATCACCTGAACTCCTCAGGTCTGAGGAGGCAGCAGGATGAGCAGAGGGATGGAGCAGCTGTGCTGGGAGGAAAGGCTGGCAGAGCTGGGATTGTTCAGCCTGGACAGGAGAAGCTTTGGGCTGAGCTCAGGGTGGCCTTGCAGGGCCTGAAGGAGCTGCAGGAAACCTGGAGAGAGACAATTGCCACGGGATGGAGGGACAGGACACAGGGAATGGCTCCCAGTGCCAGAGGGCAGGGCTGGCTGGGATGTGGGGCAGGAATTGTTCCCTGGCAGGGTGGGCAGGCCCTGGAATAGAATTCCCAGAGCAGCTGTGGCTGCCCCTGGATCCCTGGCAGTGCCCAAGGCCAGCTTGGACATTGGGGCTTGGAGCAGCCTGGGACACTGGGAGGTGTCCCTGCCCTGGCAGGGGGTGGAATGGGATGAGGTTTAAGGTCCCTTCCAGCCCAAATCTGGCTTGGACATTACCTTCATCCAGCCCTGCTCTCACACCTTTGGCCTGCCCAGCACAGACTTCAACAGGTTCCAAGGCAAAACCAAAGGTATAAAATGCACCTCAAAGCCAAGACTTAATTTGGGCAGATGAGCTTGGAGTCAGACCCTTCAGGAATGGGTAAACACCTCTGCCCCCCAAATAAATTCTGCAGCATGACAAAGCAGAGTGGACTTGAGAAAAGCCATTGGTTTGGAAGACAGTCAGCAGAGGACAGATCAGCGTTATTTAAAAAAATGTAAATAGTGGTTTAAATTACTTTAAAAAGTGAGGGGAAAAATCCCTCTTCCAGTCTCACAGTTTAGTCTGGTGTCACAATTTACATTTAGCAAATACTTCAGGAAACCAAGTCTTACACAATCTCATTTCAAACTTTTTCCCCAAAAGCTTTGAAGCCATCTGCCACATTTGACAAGTCTGAAATTCGTGATCCCCTACAAGGATTGAAGCCAGCAGCTGTTAGGAAACAAGAAAGCCTCACTGCAGGCTCTTCATAGATACTGGAGAGCACAGAATGGAAAATAAAAAAGGCAGCAACATTCAAATAGGAAAAAAATCTTCAATCAACACTCACATCTTACGAGAGACACAGTTCATCATTACTTCTGAGGCTTCCAAAATATTTAAGGGGTGAATGAGAGCTGCTTCCTACATCAAATTATGGAAAAGGACAGAATTTTAAATCAAAATCTCTCATTTCACTGCCCTACAGTACTTCCCCACTTCGTCCTACCTAAGCATTTCCTGCTATGGAGAGCTTTCAAGCAAGAATAGTGAACCCTTGAAGAATTCTGCAAAAACACCAAGTTTCAGTCTGATTTCACCTTCCAAGCTGCCATGGTTTTGTTTGCCACTTTTATTCAAGGTGTTTAAGAGCATTCTCACACCTCAGCATAAAGCCAGGTGGTAAAAACTGAATTAAATATAATATAGTAACTGTTTTGAAACATTTCAAACTGCCTGCATGATCATGCTGATACCAGAAATACATTCACAACTCCTCTAAGGGTTTACATAATTTACTATTAAAGCTCCTTCTTGCTCTGCTTTATTTATTACGAACCAAACACGTAAAAGTAAAAAAATGCTGCAGCCAACTTTCAAAACAACAGAATCCTCAGCTCAGATGACACATAAAACCAATTTCTGAATTATAAGGATGGACAGAAATGGGATAAAAACCCAACAAAGCTTCAGAATTTGTTCCAAAATCCAGCACCACTTTAGGCAAGATCTGCTCATCTGTAATTACCTGAACTGAAATTTACACCAGTGACAGTTCTGTGAAGGAAAACACTGATCAAAAATATCCACTGAGCATCCAGTGTAAGTCAAAGTTACACCTAGCAGAGAACAGAATTACCTGGTAGCAAATTCATACCTGAACACCTTTTTTCTTAAACAAAATGTTAAATTAAACAGAGTACAACTCAGAACTGCACCTCAATCCTAGTTAATACTTTAAATAAACTGCTGAATTTTTTACTAACTTGCAGAGAATTTTCTGAGACACTTTAAAACCTTTTACTTTCCTCTAAAAATCACATGCTCTGCCTAGGAAATCTTTTATTATTCCTACCATTGCCCAAATTTTGGTGATTTAAAGTGAATTAAATCAGTTTGCCCTAGCAAATCCAGCTGAAACAGCCTGTGATCCTCCCAGTCCCTTTGAGTAGGAGAGGTTATTTTTCACCAGCAAGTTTTAAAGGCATTTACCATACTTTAATTACTGCATTTTGTATCAATACATACATTAAAAAGGGCATGTGGAGTCATAAATAAACATAAACAAAATTCTCTGTGGATGGAAAAGGACAGAGAGTGCATTTTCTCTATCCCAGACAAATCTTTGAAGAGCATCAAATATTAGAAAAACCTTCAGATCTCAAAATAAAGTAAAAAAGGAGAGTTCTCATTAGATACAGACATAATTCCTTATCTGCATTTCCTCTTTTACATATAAAAGGAATACTTTTAGGTAAGACAATTCCTTCAGGAGGAGAAAAAGGGTTGCTTTTCATATCCAAGGTATCTTTCTTGAAATCACTCCAGAAGAAAATCTCCCAAGCCATGCAGAAGGGTGTTTGCAGTGACAAAGTTAAAAGCAACAAAAAATGAGTGGGAAAGTAAAAATCTACTGGAATTTATTCTACTTTTAAGGGGAAAAAAATATTCCCAGAAGTCCTCTAGAGAAGAAACTGGAGTTTACAAAAGTTCTGCATCAGATGTAGATATTATTGTGAGTTTCACTGGTTGTCAGGAACTTCTTCAAAATCTTTGTGCTTTCAGAGGCATCCTGGGGAAAGGAAAAGAGGATCAGCATCAGCCACAGTGCTGGGAACAAAGCAAGAGCCCTACTGGTCCCACTTTTACTACTCTGAATATCACTGTTATTAAAATATTAACTGTGAGCAAAACTCAGGTCTTGTGAATGAAACTATCCACAGGAATCTGCACTTCAGCAATAAAGTGAGATTTATCATTTTCCATTCCTCCTTGCTTGGACATGAGGGGAGGAGTCTGTTTTGTCACTGTTCTCCTTCAGAATTTAAATATTTATGTCTTATTCAGACTTACTCAGCAGAACAGAATGAGCTGTACTGAAAACTGATTTTAGAACTGAAATAAACACCTGAGCACACAAAGACCTCTTTGGCATTTAAATCTAGGTTCCAAGTGTTTTCAACCAACTCCAATTCAATTAAGAATATTTCAGAAAGAGTGAAATATGCATTTTAGGAGCTGCAATGGGAATTCATGGGAGCAATGGGATTTACTGTAAGGGTGGTGAGGCCCTGGCATTGAGAAATTGTGGCTGCCCCATCCCTGGAAGTGTTCAAGGCCAGGCTGAATTTCACAGCTGCTGGATTAATGTAAAAATGTCTTCAGAAATTTGGTCTTTTAGATCCAAAAAGAAATCATAGGTCAAAATGGGTATTTTAAGAAGCTTTCCTGTATGCCAGAAGAGAGGAAGGCACAGAGCTAGAACAGAGCCATCTGGGATATGAATAGAAAATGTAAAAATAAAAAAAAACTACACAACAAAAAGCTTAGAAGTTTAAAATGAGGCAACTCCAAAGGAAAATACAGCTCTCACAAGCACAAGAAATCTCTCCCTGACATATTCATATCATTAGAAGAGCCTGAAAATTCAAAATGAAGTTTTGAAGGAAGCTGTAGATTCGTTACTTCTAAGCCACACAGATGTTACAGCAGGTACAAAGCACTGTCATTAAAATCTGTATTTTTCTGCTTTTCAGATGCAATCCTCACAGGGGAACAAAACCAGCAGAATGCAAGAGATGAAAACAGACAAAACCAACCCACAGCTGCCATTAATTTTAAATATGGAATTCTACCTTGGCTAAACTCTTCAGGACTTTAGAAGAAAGCAGAGGCTTGAAGGCTTCAATGGTGACTGTGTCCAGCTTGATGACATCGGTGTAACACAGGTACAGCACTGCAGGGATCTGCCACACCTGGCAGTAACTCAGAACTGAACACAGGTCAAAAGAAAATGTGTTAAATTCAGCAGAAAAGCAATCTTAGTTCTATGTATAAAAATCAGAATTTTAAACCCATGGAAGTTTAATTACCAGCTGAGGATTCTGACCTGCTGGAGCAGCCACTCCTCACCTCCCAACTACAGAGAGAAATAAACCACCAAAAAGCAGTTAAATGCAGGTGTTTCTTCCTGGCACATACCTTAGCTGGAAACTGTACTAGTGGTAAATAAAAAATAATGGTAACATCTGCAAAAAAAGCCAAACAAAAAACCCAAACAAAAGACCCAAACAAAGAAAAAAAAAATCCATAAAAAGAAGTGTGAACAAGAGAAAATCATCCACTTTTAGCTCCTGCCAGACAAGCTTTTCCTCATGCTGCTACCATTAGGGATTCTAAACTGAAAAGCTCAAGGTTTTTATTAAATTACATAATAAAACTGGACCTAACTTTTCCATGAGGTTGATCAGTAGCCCTGCAAGCTTCCTCCCCTGTAATATACAGGCAGGACTTCATGTGCTTTTACTTTGGATGCTCAGATGAAAATAATTCTTAATAAAACTTCTTTAGTTATTAAGTAAAATTCCCCAAAAATCCCACTGTACAATATCCTTTGTAAGGTTATACTGAAGATTTTTTCAGTATTTCTGTCCCACAAACAACAGGTAAAATGATTTGTGGCTGATTTGGAAAATGATCCCTCTTTTCCAGGGCAATGTGTCAGATGTCAATTAAGTAATTCATTTTTAAAAAGCTGACTTGTCAGAAAGTTTCTACAATTAAGCAAAAATTCTAATTGCACTGGGATGCTTCTCAGGGGGAATTTTGTTTTTCCACCAGCAGCTCTGTAAATAATTGGAATTGCAAAGTACCAGCAGCAGGAAGATCCCTGACAATGTTGGGCTGTTCCAGCAGCGGGCAGCAGACCTTGTCCTGGAATTCTTTGGTCTTCAAGGCTTTCAGGAATGGAGATACAAGTGTCAGAGTAGATTCCTGAGTTTTATAATCAGCTACAGGACATGTGGAAAGGATGGTTACTTGCAAGCCTTTCTTCTGCATGGAGCCAAAAACCTGAAATGAAAAAAAAATATATATATCAGCAAAACTTCTCGCAATAAAAGCAGAGAAATCTCAGATTCATTTCAATTTCAGAGCAAAGGGCACTGGAACTCAGGTTTGCAAGACTAAAAAGTTGGAATTACAGCCTGAATTTCCAATGCATTGCTCTTGGGATGGAGCTAAAAAAAACCACCCCAAAATAACAGCTGACATATTTACCAAGTCTATCTAGTGATCTTCTGGAGAGATTTTAGGTTTTCAGCACTTTCTATTCAATATCTTAAGATTTATTGCTTTAATTAATGGTGATTATAGAAATAAAAAGGGTTCCAAATAAAAACAAGCAGTTCACTGAGCTGTGTAACATTTGAAATGAAAATTTGCTCCCCAGATGTCCTACAATATTGTAAGAGTCTAAATGCACAGATTTTAATTCATTCTATTCAAGCTGAATTGAGAAAGAGAACCCTACATTTTTTCTTTCTCAAATTCAAAGAACAGAAGTTTGAAGTACAGAACCTTGTGGCCATCACAAAATACCAACAGAAGAAAAGAAAACACAGAATTTGGGAACTGTGACAGAAACTTGCCTGTTTCTGTCTGTGCTGTGTCACCACTGTGACAGAAGTCTGACAGAAATATTCAGAAACCTACATATTTTCCACTTGCTTTGCTGGGAACACTGGCTGGAATTCATGGCTGCTAAACTCCAACCTGTGTGTTGTTGTTTGTCAGTGATCCCTTACAGAGAAAACACACCCAGATGGAAAGGTCTGACTTGTGGAGATGGGAGATGCTCAGTAAATCAGGATTTACACACAGAAAAGGTCTGCAATTCACATTAAAAGCAAAAAAAAAAGATTGCCAGGCACGTTGTTTCTGCTGGAGATTTAAAAATACCAATAACCACAAAGCCTAAAAATACTCAGGAACATTGACTTGGTACCACCACACTCCTGCTGTTCAGGAACACCCACACTGGAAATCACACATATCCACAAACAACTGGGGAAGGCAACAACCCCCCAGTCATCTTTCTTCTGCAATCCCACTTTAAATGAAGGGCAGGAATGTGTGGAATACAGCAAAAAATGTCTGAGGTCTCAAGGTTTTTAATGAGCCATGATCCCCCTGCAAAGCCACACTTATCTCTAAGCACAGCTTTAGAAGCCCTGCTCATCCTTCAGCTCAGCAGAGATTTAAAGGCAGGCAGGGAGACAGCAAGAAAAAATAAGCCACAATTCCTTCAGGCAAAGCAGTGACCCAAATCCATCAGGAAAATCAAGAGGAGGAATATTTCCTCCTCTTTACCTTATTAAAATCAAAATGATGGGATTTGGAGGGACTTCACTGAGCCAGCAGTGCTCCTGTACCTGGGTGATGCTGGGGTGAGGCCCTGGGAATGTTAAATTTGGGAACAAATGGGACAAATGCTGCTTCCCCCTTGGGAAAGGCACAGAACACACCCAGCAGCTGACACCACCCACCAGGAGTTTCACAACTGGTTTGTCTGCTGATCCTTTGGCAGCTGTACAAATTGCTGACTTTTTTTTTGAGGGAAACTTCTCCCAAAAGTCAAATGTAGCTGAAATAAGCCATGGATAATGAAAAGCAAGTAGGAAAATGGTTTGGGAAGTGGTTAAGGGCCAACAAAACCAAAATTGTCCAAAAGGAGTGACTGCACTCAGCTGGGAGGTTACAGCAGATACAGTTGGCAGCATCTAGAAAAAGGATTTCACAGATCCTGCAGAGAGTAAAATTTATCTATTTTTGAATATTTAATAAAAGAAAACCACAGGGGAAAGTTATTTAAAGCTGTTTAAAGTATCAGAGAGGAAGATCCCCATCCTTAGGATTTTATTACTCCATTTATTTTCTTGCCAGTTTTACCTTCTCAAGCCACTGGAACTGTTGATCCTCAGCCACGTAGCAACTACACTGGCACAATAAAACCTAACAAAAAAAAGTAAAAACTTGTATAAGCAAGTGGTTTAAAAGGCACAACAGCAGCTCATAATCACCTGTAAGGATGATGTGGCTGCAGACAATAACTTGTTCAGTTACTTTGGGTTTAACTTTGTTTCAATGAAGATTTTTTGCTCACAGATGCAGTGAAGCCACGAGGCTGCTGTGACATCTTTGTGCTGAGCTCCACACTAAACTTCACACAGTTTTAGTGAGAATTAACCCTTCAGATAATTGATGAGATTAATCCATGATCCTGAAGTGCCTTGTTTGGGGGTGGGTGAAGGCTCTTTTTTTCAGAAAGCCAAGACACAGAGGAACTAATGCTCAAGTCACTTACAGTGGGATCTGATATCAATCTGTAGAACAAACAGAAAGAGTCTGTGGGGAGGACATTTGTGGTGCTGGATGTTCTGCACCACTCATTCCACAGCTTCACAACTCCAACCACTTCCCAGCACACAGAATCCAGGATAAAAGATGACAGGAAAGCTGCAAAAGCCATAAAAATTCTGTTAATTTATAAAGAATAAAACCTCTGTTTTACAAATTAATGGCTGGAGTAAATCAGACTACTGCAATCTGAAGGAAGGGTAACTCATTTTTATCAACTTAGATTTATTGACCAAATCTAAGAAACATCAGCAATGTGAGTAGCCCCACTGTACCCAAATTTAAAAAGATGGAGAGCTGTTCAACATGTGCAAACCCCTAACATAAAAATCTTGTTCTCAGGAATTATAGCATGACAATCAACTTCAATTTCTTTAATATTAATTAAGGATGTGAACTATTAAGTCTCTAATACTTTCTGACATAGCAGATTAAAAACAAGAATCACTGAGGCAACAAGGCAGAACTATTACACTGATTCTAGAAAACAGGCAAGAGTATGGCAAAAAAGTTTATAAATCAGATTCCTGTCAAGAGCTACAGAAGACAGATCCAAAATATCTATTACCATTTTTCAGGAAAAACCTGAACAAAACCCAAACAAATTAGCAAAGTCAACTTTGATAAAATCTAAATGTCATCCAAATGTCACTTAAATGCAAGCAAGACTTTTTGGTACTATTAGAAGAAAACTTTTGCCAATTAATGAACAATCCCAGAGAGTTTACCTAACAAAAGTCAGGTAAAGGAAATGGGGGACTGTCCCAACTAAAATCTCAAGATAAAACCTACTTCACTTTTCCTGTTCAAATGAAAACACATCAATTTTCAGGAGTAAACAGGTGCAATAATAACTGTGTTTTACATATTCAGAGGAACTTCAGCTTTCTCTGGACAACTCAGCTGCCTCCAGGTTTAACCTCTGCTTCTAAATGAGGAGCTGCACATTCAGTAAACACAGGGGCTTAAAGAAAGCTGGAAAGGGATTTTTCACAAGGTAATGGGATGACAGGACAAGAGGGAATGACCTGAACTCAAGGAGGGCAGGGTTAGATGGGCTATTGGCCAGGAATTGTTCCCTGCGAGGGTAGGGAAGAGATGGAATGGAATTCTCAGAGAAGCTGTGGCTGCCTCTGGATCTCTGTAAGTGTCCAAAGCCAGGCTGGACACTGGGGCTTAGAGCAGGGAATGTCCTGGCACATTTACACCTCCTTCCCACCTTCTGCCTCCTCAAATTTACCCCCAAACCCAGCCTGATCAGGTTGTGCACGCACCCGCAGCGTTCCTTCCGATGGCCACGATGAACCGGGAGCACACCAGGGGCTCCTGGGCACAGCCGCCCGCCTGCCAGGTCCACAGGACATCGATCTCCCTGGGAAAAGAACCACACAACGCCCCGAGCTGGGAGGGATCCACAAGGAGCATCCAAATCCAGCTCCCGGCCCTGCCCAGACCCACAACAATCCCACCCTGGGCTTCCCTGGCAGCGCCGTCCGAACGCTCCTGGAGCTCCGGCAGCCTCGGGGCCCTGGGGAGCCTGGGCAATGCCCGGCACCCTCTCGTCCATCTCCAGCCTAAGCCTCCCTCGCCGCCGGTACCTTTTCTTCTCGATCTCCCTGCGGATCTCCCGGTCCTCGGGCGTCTCCTCCCGCGCCTCCTCCTCCTCGTCCAGGCCGGCCCGGGACGGGGCCACCACCACCTCCCCGAAGAACGTCGCCATGGCCGCCGCCCGCG